>PVJH01007483.1:0-92702 GCA_004026705.1 Nesogale talazaci | reverse complement strand
ACAGGGCTGCCGTCGCCAGCACTGGCTCCGTGGCAGTGAAGAGACCCACAGGAGAGGGCTGCGAGGCAGTATCTATTCCATGGTGGTGAGTTGAGTTGAACCTCGATGGAAGCCGACTGCCCGGTTTCCTCCCACTTTGCTGTCAGATAAGTTGGAGCCACCAACCTTTGTGTTAGGGGCTGACTGCCCAACATCGAACACCGAGAATCTTTTTATCTTCAAGACGAGTTTCCTGAATGAATGACTGACGTCTCTGGGTGCATCAGCAGCTGCGCATCATGAAATACCAAGCTGAAAATGACTTCCACCAAGTAGGTGATCTTTAAGTCTCATGACCACAGGGAGGGGGCAGGCCAGGAGCAGAGCTGGGCAGTGTCTGCAGTGACTTAGCCTGCCACGCTCTGCAGCCCAAATGCAGGAAGTGTCCTTTCTCACACTCCTCTTATTGAGGAGGCCCAACCCGTTATCTCCCATTGGCCAAGATTGGGTCCCTTGCCCCAGCCAGGCCCGTGTGGGCAAGGTTGGTGCTGTCAACCGTAGGGAGCTGATGTTGGAGAAGCAACAAGAGTCTACGGATTGATCAGTGTGTTTTGAAAAGGAGATGAGTACCAATAGTCAGGAAAATAAACAAACTCTGAATACCAAGTGTCCGATCTACCGAAAAACTCCCCCATGTCCCTCTCAGCCTGAAAACTTCTAAGCGAAGTCATTACAGAAAGCATTGCAGTGCTAAGCTGACCCTGATGCGAATTCTAGGTCTGTACATTGGCCGAAGGAATGAGAAAGCTCTGATGGTCACCTTTGAAGCATTGGCTGCTACCCCCCAGGTCCTCTGCTAGCTAACGACCTCATAAAGACATGAATTAACTCCTGAGAAAGACTAGGCTACTTCATGGATACAGAGTGAATCTAACCTGTTGACATGAGCGAGGACTCTGTCACACACAAAAGCCTAGCGCGCCCCCCCCCCCCAATGAAGCCGAAAGAGGAAAGCTCTCTTCTCCAGCAGATGATACACTGATGCCCAGTGTCTGCACTGACTGGGATGGACGGGTCTGGGCCTGGGCCTGGGAAGTGTGGGTCAAGGAAATGTGAATGACTTCTCAACAACTGACCTTCATGAAATGGCTTATACATGGACCAAAGCCTAACCCACTGCTGTCAAGTCATTTCCAAATCTTGGCAGCAACCCTCTATCGAGGACAGAGGAGGACTGTCCCCAGAGGGTCCCTAACCTGCTGCCATCTTTAGGGAAACAGTCCAGTGGTGTTTGAACCACTCACTCTTTGCTTATCGGCGGAGTCCTTAACCATTGTTCTGACAAAACCCAAACTCACTGCCATCAAGGGGAGGCCATCTCGTAGCAATCCAAACAGACAGGGTAGAGGTGCCCCTTTGCGCTTGTGAGGTTGTCACTCTTCGTAGCACGAGGAAGCCTTGTCTTTTCTCCTCAGAGTGAGGGCTGGTTTTGAACCATTGACCTTGAGGATCCCAGCTCCACTGGTAACAAACTATGCCACTGGGGCTTCTTATTGTACTACCAGGGGTCTCTAGATCAAGGTATTGATATAAATTAAAATGCTATTATTTTATTCCTGTTTGATAGATTTTATTCTTTATTTATATACAGATAGAGAATTCTTTATAAGTTCTCTTAAAATGTATTTATGCCCTATGTATTCATAGAGATTCTGTTTAATGTACACATTAGATGACATATTTTATTCCACTTATCACAGAAGGTCTGGCGTTACTGAGTAAGTGTTGTACTGCTAACCAGAAAGTAGGTGGTTCAAACCCACCAGCTGCTTCAGGGGAGAAAGATGAGGCACAGGCTCCCATCAAAATGTCTCACCTGTGCGGGGTCACTATGAATCGGCACCAACTTGCTGGCAGTGGGTTATGTGTCTCATATAAATGATGATACATAAGATGATGTGTATACATGATAAGGATTAAAAACTGAAATGGTAGGGAAGAACCTCGTGCTTGGTAAAGTCGAGGCTCTGTGAAAAAAGACAAGTGGACACGGTCACTGTCAGACCGTGTTGCAGCACAGGAGTGAGGCAAGACTGGTGCACGACCAGGCAGTGTTGTTCTGTTGTATGCAGGCTTAGAAAGTACTGAGTAGCACTTACTAATGACAAGGCTTATACTGTGTGTGTGTGTGTGTGTGTGTGTGCGAAAATCGTACTGTTTCATAGGGTCACTCTGAGTTGAAATTGACCTGATGGCACCCCACCATTTCAGGTTATAGCAATTACTTTCCTTCTAGGTGTCCATGATGCTAGAGTTGGCTATATCGGCTCCTGTTAATAGGGTGAAAACTACGCAGTCATTCTAATAAAAGTTTTGGCATGTAAGCATCATGCCGGGGGGCATGGATTACAAATGTAAAGAGAGTGGAAACAGCCGTTGCATGAAGAAGAAACATTCTATTTACCAGGCTCCCGAGGAGAGGCGGCACATCTCCCTGGTATTATCTGGCTTTTCTGGCACGTCACGCTCAAAAGCAGAGTTATCTTAAGTGCCACGCACCCACGACAGGCTAAATCCCTAGGAAAACCGCGGTGCCTCCCAGCGGCAACATCTCAAAGCTGTTAAGTGTTCATTCCTCTTAAAGTCTTTGGCAGAAGTCAACACGGGAATCCCAGGTCCCCAGGTCTTCCTTGCAGAGCGAGGATGAGCCGGTTCTCAGGGGGTAGCGGTTTTCCTCCCCACTGCCCCTCTCCGACCTCCTGCCTGAGTTTAACACCTCCTTGCTTTTCTGCAGATGGAGACCTGTGATGCAGTCCAGGTAATGACTGGGTAAAGAGGACAGAGAAGGACGGGCCCTTCTCTCATCTCAACAAGCTCAGAGAAGGCAAGAAAAATCAAAGAAGGAGCAAAAAGATTGGTGACCAGATTTTAACATTGGTAAAATGGGACACCATTGACTAGGGCAGGAAAACGTATATTCCCTTCCCGTTCTCCTGCCTTTCCTAGCTTATAGTGCATTCTTTCTAAAAATCGAGACTTTTTAAAAATGCAGTGGAATGCGGGAAAATTTATTAAAATCGGGACTGTCCCACCAGAAGCGGGACATCTGGTCACTTTCATTAATTCCCAAGTTAAATGCTTGTGGGTGGACAGGGCTGTCTGCTTCCCATCTCTGGGTCCTCGTCCCCAAACCTCCACTGAGATACCTTACACCACCCTCTTAAACCAGCCAGCACTCCCTCAGAAGTGGCTGGCCAGGGTGGAGGTCTACAGAAACGCAGTGCCTCTCTGAGTTCAGAGCTCCCCAAGGCAACGGTGGAGTGAATATTGTCAGAGGGAGACTTGAGTCCTGCCAAACGCACCCAGGGGAGAGTTGCAGGCAGCCTTAGTCAGGCTTTGTGACAACCAGGTGAGAGAAACACTGTGATTTCATCTTCCACATTTCTCTCCTGCGGCTACGGCTACGGCCTCCTCGGAGCGAACCACAAGCCTGTCCTGCCACCGTTCCTGTTTCCCCACTTCTGCTCTCAGCCAACAAGGAGAAAACTTGATGTGGTCCTTCCTCCCCTGCCTCTAACCCCAAACCCTGTCAGGGAGGCAGGGGTGGCGAGGGAAGTTGATGGATCAGACACACACAGGCAGAGTCCCTGGACTGGCTGTCATGGTTGGCCATGTACGCAGCCACCTAGGTCCTGGGTTTAGAAGAGCCAGCCCTTTGGTGGGCTCAGGCTTGGTTTCATGCTCTGCTCTCAAGGGATTGGGATTCTTAGCATCTTGCGTTCTAACAGAGGGTCTTTCACAGTTAATTTTGCCTGGTTTCCTCAAAGGTCATCAGTCTTGTTGGCCTGATGTGTGTCTTTCAGGGAAAGCACCTCCTACTTTTTCCAGAAAGTCTGGCTCCTTCATTTCCAACATTCTCTTATGCAGCCACCATGTCACTGGAGACATGAATTCAGACCAAAGCCCTTGTGAGCCGGCCAACTATGTAGACCCCTTGCCCTATCCCACCTTCCAAAAAAAAAAAAAACCCACAAACCCGCTGATGTACCTTGGTTCGAACCCCTCATGATCCTGTAGGATAGGGGTGAACTGCCCGGTGGGTTTCCATGACGGTAACTGTTTAAAGGAATAGAAAACCTCATCTTTTCCCAAGGAGTGCCTAGTGGTTTTGAACTGCTGATCTTGCAGTTGTTGGCCTAGTGTGCAACCACATCGCCACCACAGGAAGAGAGAGGAGAGGCCTCGTTTATACCCCAAACCCTCCACTCTTTCTGCTGGAGGCTTGACTTTTATCTTAATCTCTTTCAGCTTGAGATGTGTCGAGCATTTCTCGCCTTTTGGTTTTCTAAATCTAGGTGTCTGCACATTTCACCTCCCACAGTGCTTAGTGGATGATAGATGCTTTCATAGTGCTAGCAATTATTATAATTATGCTGCTATGTCACTGAACTGGTCATTAGGGTCAAGTTCCTAATATTCATACTTTACCCAGTGACTGGAGCAAAATATACAGACCCAATTCTGGCTACATTGTTGGAGAAGAAACACTGGCTCTTGGCAAAATGAAACGGCAGGTGCTTTTGCTATCATAGTATTCAGAGCTTCAAGATGAAGATGGTGAGAGCAGCATAGCAGCCCAAGCCCGGACCCCTTCTGAGCCTAGCTCCCTGGGCAACAGTACAGGTTGCCCACCCATGAGACCTGTCCTTCTGAGAGCATCGAGCAAGTCACTTCACGTCTAAGCAATGGGCAAAGGAAAAACAGTCTTCCTCCTTCTTCTCTGTGTGGTTGTCCTATCTGGGTACAGTACCCGGGACTGCTGTGACACCCTGCCATGAGCCTGAAACTGAACCAGCCTACTGTGAGGATGGCACAGCAGAACAGCAGAAAGCACATGAGCTGTCCGTGGGCCTGGGGTCTTCCCTAGTTCCGAACAACCTCCCATTATGTGCCAGCAGGTGATTCAGACATTTCATTCGAAGTCTCAGCCCAAGCTTTCCACACGACATGCTCTCAATCTCTACTTTAAAATGGGAAAACCGAGGCTCGGGAAGGGTAACTCAACATACGGACCATCTTTGAGCCTCAGAGTGAAAGAACCAGAGTGCAACTCCAAATTAATCTGGCATAAAAACCACGCACTTTATATAATACAAAGAGTCACTTTCTCTACCCCGGTGGAATCTCCTTAATTCAAATCAGAGACTCCAGCAAATGAGTAGAATATTTGAATCCTGAGCTATGTGGAGAGGAACTTTATTTTGTCCTTCCGACATTTAGAAAAGTAGAATTACTCCTGTCTGTGTCTGACACACACAATCCCTTCCTCACGCACTGCCTTCAGAATCTTTAGAGAGCCCCTTGAAACCCGGTCCTGGCTCCAACACACTCCTCCGTGATTTGCTATTTCTTTCACTTGCCAGAGGCCTGCTTTATGACTGGGTCACGTGGAGCACAGTCTCATCAACGTCACTCTTCCATTCTCTGGTCCTCCCCGAGGCACTCCGCACATTTAATGAGTACAGGCATACTTCATGTTATTGCACCTCGTAGATCTTGTGGTTTTTACAAATTGAAATTTTGTGGCAGCACTGTGCCCAGCAAATCCATCATGCCATTTTCCCAATGTCATGTGCCTAATCTCTCGTGCCTCTGAGACACATTTTTGGTAACACAATATTTCCAACTTTGTCATAGTGCTGGTTCACACTTAATCGAGTACGGTCTAATGTAAACGTCACGTTCAGAGGTACTCGGATACTCAGAATATCCTGCGACTCACTTTATTGCAATGTTCACTCTACTGTGGAAATCTGGAACTCCAAAGTGTGCTTTTATTTAATCCCCCCCCCCCATCCTCCCACCTTGGAATAAGTCAATGAGTGCAAAGGAACCCAAATGAAAGAGGGCAAGCAGAGGAAGGAGGGTGTGTCAGTGTTGAAAGGTAGTGTGCCTGCTCAGGAAGGGAGTTTTGGAGGTCAAATTCCCCAAACACCTGAAAGTTTACTCCTCCCTTTCTCTCCTCTTCTCCACGGAAAAACAAGCAAACTAAGAGGCCAAGTTTGTTCCAAGAATAGATAAGGTGTGAACGTCTCAGGTGGGTCTGAGTAGGAGAAGTGGAGACACATTGAAGGAAAGGAGAGCTTTTGTCCTATTTCAGAGGGGAAGCTAACTGAGTCCAGAGTCACCAGAAGGCTGTCCCGACATCATTGCATGTGTGAGGCAACCACGAGAGGTGGAAAAGAAGGTGAGTGGTGGCACCTTTTCTTTTCCTTACTGGAGGTACAATTCCCCAGGCCCATGGTCAGTAATCCAGAAAAGGAATGCATAGAAAGATAAGGACCCAGTAGATGTCTTTTCTGGTTCTGGACCTTATCTATCAGGTGTGTGAATTTGGGCATACATCTCTTGCCTTACCTGGGATTCAGCTATCCTTGCCTATTTGTCTGGAATCAAACATTGTCCTGTTTACCTGATAGGTATGTTCATGGTTCTGATGTAACTTCTTTAAAGCTTAAAATACGAGGCAGAGGTAAGCAATTATTAGGATTTCTGGGTTGAAAATGATATTTCCTGTCAGCAGAGAGGGGTTAAAGAAGGAAAGTCCCTCTGTGTACTAGGGCAGGGCATAAAGGCAGGAAGAAGAAAACATGTCTAATGAGGGAGGGGACAGCTCTCATGTTGCAAGCATGCATGCAATTGGAATAAGAACTTGACTGTTGGGGGCGCAGTCCCATCTCAAGGTGTGACCCAGAATCTCCTGGTCCTAGAGGGTCACCCAAGTCTCTACAGATGGTGTTCTCTTCAAGTGCCAATTGCTGGTTATAAGATGGTCATTCAAAATGGATAAATGGTTCTTTTTGACAGGAGTAAGTAATTTAATAGTGAGGTCAGGTCACTGAATTAGAACTCCAGAGCTTGTGAGGCCAAGGTTATGGATGGACTCTGCTCATGAAGGTTAAGTCCATCTCTTCCCCCAAGACCAGTCCTGAGCAGTCGGCCAGCCTCTCCATTCATCACAGGGAAGGAGGGCTGGGAAAAGATCTGAATGCCCCTTCCTCTCGTAAAGAGGACACTTTCGATGCAGTCTCTGTTGATAAGTTTCGATAAGAGGAAGCACATTCTTATTATGGCTGATTAATCCATGAGTGTCCTCATCAAATGAGAACAATCCGAGTGAGGAAGAAGTGAGAGATGAAAAGATGAATGCTGCTCTAAGGTTTCTGCTGTCAGTGACCATCAGTGTATCGATAACTTCCATTCCACAAAGGTTACGCGATAAGCAAGGTCAACTCATGCTGAGGGCACCAGTGTGCACAGGAAAGATCCACAGACGTCGAGGACACGAGAAAAGGCAGGAGTAAAAGAGCAAGGGAGCTGACAGGACACAGAATGAAACATGCTAGCTCCAGTGACTGAGAAGAAAGCTAACACAGGTCATGAGGGTGCCCACACACAAGGTTGATGAAACTGCATCGCTACGTCACTGCTTTCATTGACATGTGTTTCCGAGGGGCCTCTCCTGTGTCGTGGAAACCCCTTTCTTGTGTGAGTCTGTTGGGGATACGCTATTTCTTCCAAAGAAAGAAGAGGTGGAGGGGAGCTGTGCAGCCTACTCTTGCTACATTTACTCAGTATGCAACTGGATCCAACAGGAGTAAGTAATCGGCAAGGATGGATTCTCTCGGTAGGTGATTAGTAGGGCTGTAATAGACATTTTGAGATAACTGTCTTATACACGCACCTCTGCTGATTGAGCAACTCCAACCAGGAGGCCAACGTTGTTCTTGGCCATGACACAAACACAAAAGTCTACTCCTGCTCATGTTGTGATAAACATCCAATGGTAACTCCAGTCCCAGACCATGTGCAGAAGGACAGGGACTCAAATAAGCCCATCATGGCAATGAATTCAATCAAGTCACTTCTTAACCCTACAGCAACTGAATACAGATTTATGTCCCACGCTTATAAGCAATAATACTGTTCATATATTTCATTTTAAAATGTTTTACATGCACACAGATGCAATCTTGCATATGTGTCATATAATATTAGCTTAATAGATTGAAACGTACTAGAAATGTTAATATCTAACAAAGAAAATGTAATCCGTGTGAGTTTTGTTTATTTATTTTGATGGGAGTTTTGCTTTTAAGGTCTGTTGCACGGGTGTCCTGTTGCTATGGTCAAAACCTCCGACAGCTCTGTGGGAGGAAGACTGGGCTTTCAATGCCCATCAGCAGTTGGCATTGCAGAAACCCTGGGTGCTCGCTGTGAGGCTGTGTTGACTCGATGGCAGCAAGCATGGTTTTGGTTATGGTTGCACAAGACACAGTGCTTGACGTTGCTGTTGATTCTAATAAGTGAGGCACTAGACACATGAGCCACAAAGAAAAACTCACAGCCATCGAGTTGGTTCTAAGTCATCGTGAGGCTACAGGGCAGAATAGCATCATCCCTGTGGATTCCTGAGACTGTATCCCTTTTCAGGAGTAGAGAGCCTCATTGTTCTCCCTTGGAGCAGCGGGTGGTCTAGAACCACCGACCTTTCAGTTGGCTGCCCAATGTAACCATGATGCCACTGGGACATATTAAGGGGATCCAAAATTCAATATTTATTTATTGTACAAAATGTGTTTCTATTTTGCAATGTTGAGGATGTTTCTACATTCACCTCCCCAAGGAAACAACAAAAAGCCATTCATCAGGACATAGCATTTATATTTTATAAGAACATTCTATATAAAAAAATAAATAGATAAATATTTTTTTTTGGTTTTTTGGGCATCACTGCCCTCTGGTGGGGGAAGTAGGAGGCCCAGCTTTAGCTCCTGTTGAGCTGCTGCAGGAATTGAACCTCCATCTGAGTGGGCCATAGTCCCGTGCACAACCACTATGCCACTGGGACTGAGCCCTGGTAAATAAATTTTAATAGTTAAAAAGCATTAAATATTAGTATCTATGTGTCTGCTTATAAGGAAATAGTACAATTCCTAAAGGAAATAAATTATATGAATATTTAGATAATGAAATATTAAGGTGCTATTTTCCATTTCCTTTCAGACTGCCTTTCTATCTAGAAATCAATGCTGTGATTACTCACAAAACAAACTTCCTCGTCAAGTAGTAATGCTATTCTTACATCAGTTATGTATGTATGTCTGAAGATAGGGATTGGAGACTTTCCACAAAGTAATAAAGTATACATTTTATAAATTGTGGATATCATGATGAGATGGTAATTTCCTTTTCCTTTCAAGCAATAGGTATAGCCTCACACTCAATTCCCCCCCAGTGACCGCATAAGTACACACCAGCAGCACTAGAATTACCTGACCTCTGAAATATCTATTCCTGTCCCGTGCCAGAAAATGAAACAAAACAAAAAAGCAACAAAGAAGGCATCTTCAGATGGTGCACACCCTACTATTTGTATTACGTGCTTTGTGGTCACTCTCGCTCCTATCCCGTCTCAGCAGGAACCTCATGAGCCATGAAGACACAGCATACAAGGACAAAAAGTGAACGCACATGTGTTCACATGTCATTTTAAGGCAACCGGCATTTACGGAGCGCTGCAAAGGGCCCACCAACAAACACTGTCCTACAAGCAAATGAAATTACTTTGGACTGTCTTTTATGTGCTATTTCTTTTCACCATCCCAGACCTGCTCTCACCGACGCTGAACATGCGATCAAGAGGAACCCGTCTCTGGAGAAGGACAGCATGCCTGGAAAATGAGAGGTCAGCCAAAGAGAGGGAGAGCCTCCCCTGGATGGATCAGCATGGTGGCTGCAACAATGGACTTGGGCATGGGAAGAAGTGGAAGCTGGTGTTGGGCCAGGTTGTGTGTCCTCTGTTCCACCCGCGGTTGCTATCACCTAACAAACCACCCCCACCACCACCCCCACCCCCCCTACACACACCATGAGGACAAAATCACATGTCCCACATCAGTGTCTTTGCTTAATAATTTTCAAATCTGATTTTTTGTGGTAATGTCCAGATACTGATTCAAAGTTTATTTTATAAACTTTACCTATTTTTTTCGGGGGGGTGGGGTGGGCATCACTGCCCTCAGGTGGTGGGAGTAGGAGGCCCAGTCTTTGCTCCATGGAGCTGGAATCGAACCTCCATCCCAGTGGGCCGCAGTCCCGCGCACAACCACTACACCACCGGGGCTCAGCCTAAACTTTACCTATTTTATAAATTTTATATGTTTATAATGATTACACCTATGAGCTACAATAGAGCCACATTTTAAAAGTGACATAATCTTTTTCCTGATAAAGTTAAATGGCAATCACTGAGTGACATGCAAAAACTAAAACTCTCAGGAGATATAAAGAGCATCATTTGTAAACCCGAAAGACAATTCCGTCTGATGTACGTGCAAGTCTTTACAAAGCAGTTCAATCGTTGCATTCTTACATAAGAACTAAACTTATAAATTCAGGAAACACAAATCTTCCTCACCTAGGCATGCATGAGGTAGAGTCCATACTGATGACAGCAGTCTTATATCTTCATCAGTCAGTGGTTCATATCCTCTTCACTTTCAACAAGCAAGGGTGTGCCATCTGCATGCCATAGGTTGATAAGTCTTCTTCCAACCTGGTGTGTGGCAATGTTCTTCATATAGTCCTGTTTTACAGATGATTTGTTACACATACAGATAGAAAAAAATAAGTGAAATAGAATAACCCTGATGCACACCTTTCCTGATTTAAAATCACTTTAAAAATCCTCTTATACCGTTGAAATGACTGACTCTTGGTCCATGTATAGGTTCACATGACCACAATGAAGTATTCTGGGATTCTCCTTCCTCAAAAAGTTATCCAAAATCTGTTAGACCCATTGTTTAGTCAATAAAACACAGGTAAATATCTTTCTTGTATTTTCTACTTTTAGCCAAGATCTGTTTAAGCATAACATTCATATACCAAGTTCCACATCGTCTTCTAAATCCAGTTTATTTTCCTGGCGGTCTCCTGTTCATGTATTGCAGCAAAATATCTTCAGCATAACTCTACTTGTACATGTGATATTAATGATATTGTTAAATAATCTCTGCATCCGTTGAATCATATTTTCTTGGAATGGGCACAAATATGAACCTCTTCGGATTGGTTGGCCAGATAGCAGTCTTCTAAATTTCTTGGCACAGATGAAGGCACACTTCCAGTGTTGCCTCTATTGTGGAGATGTCTCAAGCGGTACTCTGTCCATCCCTGGAGTCTGGTTTTCCAGAGCAACTTGGACTTCTTCCTTCCATCCCACCAGTTCTTGATCACATGCTACTTCCCGAGATGATTGAATGCTAATTATTTTGGGTATGATGAGTCTGTGTATTCCTTCTATCTTGATTAGACGCTTCTGTTGTGGTTAGTGCCACCTCATCGGTTCTGACCCACAGTGAGCTTATGCACAACGGAACGAAACACTGCCCAGTCCTGCACCCTCCTCACCATGGTTCCTATGCACGAGTCCATTGAGGCAGCTGTGATGTCCATCCATCTCCTTGAGGAACTTGCTGTCCTCTGCTGCCCCTCCACTTTATCAAGCGTGATGTCCTTCTTAGAGACTGGTCTCTCCTGACAATACGTCCAACGTATATAAGACGAGGTCTTGCTATCCTTGTCTCTAACTAGTATTCTGGTTGTACTTCTTCCAAGACATTAGTTCTCAAGAACTGGTCAAAGGACTTTATGTAGATTATCACGTGTGAACCTCATGACAACTGTATTATAATTATCTTTAGCTTATAAATGAGAAAACAGAGGCATAGAGAGAGCAAGTACTTTGCTTGAGGGTCCCTCAAATAGGAGGTGGTCGAGGCAAGACACGTTCCTTGAAAGTTTGCCGTATAACTTGCATTCTGAGATAAGATCTTCCTCTCCACAACTTTTTTTTTTGCTTCCTCTGCACACACACACTCATTTTCTCCAAAGCTAAGTCTCAAATAAGTACTTTAGATTGATTGCTTCCCTAGAGAAATGAAAGCAAGCTGAAACTTCAGAACCAGCCTATGCTCCAAGCCTTGGCTGGCCCTCGACAGGCCTTTTGGGGGGGTGGGGGGTGGGGAGGCTGAGTGTGAAGAGATGTCAACTGTAAAGCCTGATAAGATGCTACAAAGCATTCTCAACTCCCACAGCACTGATGCTGATGTTCTGCACTTCAGTCCTTTGCTTGTTCCAAGTAGAACATTCTTGGAGAAAGGCTGATCAGCTCAGGACTCTTCCCCACCTCCACTTGTTGGCTCAGGCCCCAGTCAGCCAGAGTCCTGACCCTACAGGTGAATACAACGGGCCAAGAAAGAGCCCGTGCCACTTGCTCCATAGGACACCTTAAATCACTATATTTATCACTGATATATGGAGGAGATCTGGTGGCTCAGTGATTTGAACCCACTAGCCACTCGAAGAGCAGGAGGGAGCCGTCTGCAGCTTCAGAAACCCTTGAAAATGTTTCTCCTGCATCCTGATGGAGTCAGAATCCATTCAGTGCCCGTGGCTGTGGGTGTCTTTATACACAGACATTGCTTGCCTTGCACGGCATTGCAGGGACGTAAAAATGACTATGTGAGCCCAAGTCATGCCACGCTGTCTTAACGATCAATAGGAAAATTATGATGATTTCGTGACCTTTAACTTTTATGTCACAACATGAAGCTCTAAGTGTATGGTGCAATGAAAAATAAATAGCGAAAACAATTGTACAGAGTGAGCTATCAAGCTGTGAAAAAATATGGAAGAGCTGTAAATGCTTATGGTTACAGGAAAGAAGCCAGCTCGCAAAAGCAACCTACTGTATGATTGCAATGATGTGACATTTTGTAACTATTTTGAAATAGTGACAGGTTCTGTGGTTGCCGGGAAAGTTTAGAGTAGGAGATGAATAGAGGTAGCTTAGGACACTTCAAGGGCCAGGAATCTACTCGGCGTGGTGCTGTCAGAGAGGGCGCTGTGTGTTCGTCACAACTCGCATGACTGTGGGAAACAATGAGAGGACCTGATGTAAACCATGGGCGTTCATTCAGCATCATGGGTCATGGACACTTGATGAATTGTAACAAAGGTACCACGCCAGGGCATGAAGTGACTGTGGAAACGCAGTGGGCAGTGAAGAGAAGGGGTGTTTGGGAACACCCTCCTCCCTTCCCCATTGGTTCTGTACTAAAACGGCTCTTAGAAATCAAGTGCAATGCAAAAATAGTACAACACATGCATTTTGTATTCCGTTAGTTCAAATATCAGTAACCTGGAGATTTAAAGTTGGTGTGTGTGTGTGTTAGAAAATATATACCAAAATTATTTTAACAGCCCTCGACTTCTTATTGTATAATTTATGATCTTTCCTATGTCTTGGCAAATTGTTGCACTCCCTTCTAAGTTTGAATCTGCTTCCAACATCTTATTCTTTGTTTTCTCAGTATTGAAAAATATCCCTGAGAGTTCATTCCATCTGAAATGCTTTGGCAGAGACCCTTCCTCTGGGATATCTTCCTTCTTTGGGTCCCAACCCCTCTCCCCTTGGCTATCACTGTGTTTGCCTTCTCTAAGTTCCTCTGGCTGCAACCAAAAGAGCTGACCTCATGGCCATCAAGTCGATGCTGACTCACACTGCCCCTACAGGACAGGGTGCAACCGCTCCTGGGAGATTTTTTTTATCTCATTCATGTAAACATGTATTCACTGAATAAGGTATAGCAATGGTGGTTGGTTTTTGTTTGTTTGTTTTTGACAGCTATTCTGTTACCAGATTCCTTTTTTAAATCCTTTTATTGGGGTCTTGAACAACACTTATCACAGTCCGTCCATCCATCCATCCCTTGTGGCGAGCACATTTGTACATTTGTTGCCATCATCCTTCTCAAAACATTTTCTTTCTCCTTGAGCCCTTCAATCAGCTCCTCTTTTTTCTTCCTCCCTCTCTCCCTCCCTCCCTCATGAACCCTTGGAAATTTGTGATTCATTATTGTTTTTTCATGTAACATTGTACAGGGTAGAAACCCCCATCTCTCTGCCGTGGAGCTGCTGGCGGTTTGGGACAGCAGAGCTTGCCCTGAGCAGCCTGCTTCATAGCCGCTGCATCCCCAAGAATCCCCCGGCTGCACAGCTGGTCTTTCAAAGAGTGGCAGCATCAATATTCCCCAGACCAGATCATTCTCCCGGAGTTCTGCATTTATGTTAGGTTCAAATTCTGCTTCCTTCACTGTCATTTTTGCTCCGTGGGTGACCTTACATTTGGGTCCCCCGTTCTCTCTTTAGAGCCTTTAAAAAACATAGATACACACACAGTGTATTCAGTCTCTGGGAGAGAAGGCAACAGCTACACTCCCTGCTTTGCTGTCTGTGCATGACCTGAAGAAGAGAGGGTGCACAGGGACTAGGAGAAGACTCGATGAGACTGGTTACTGTCGTGATGTGTGTCTGTTATTTGCACAGTGATCCATGGAACCAGAATCTAGCAGAGAAGATGGGACTTTAGGCAATCAATTGATGCAAGTGATGCATACCAGGGTAACTGAATTTTGAACTGTGGTGTGTAGCTGATGTGATTTAACAACCAGGAATAAATGAAATTTGTCCTCACTGCAACTATGAACAGTCAGTCATTTAAACAGTCATTTAAATCCCATAGAAATGTTATAAGGATGAAGAATGGATTATCATTGTGCTTCTTACATCAAAGGAGGCATAGGGAGGCCTATTAACTTAAGTACAGGGGTTCACAGTTGGACAGTGATAGAGCCAGGGGCTCAAACCCCAAAACTCCATCTCAAGAGCCTGCCATTCCCCCCCCCCCACTTTTTTGTTCTTACTTAAACTTTGAGCCTTTCCTTTTTTCTTCTCCTAATGTTTGAAATGAAGTTGTAGATCTGTAAAACTCTAAATCCACTTCAGTTTTACTTTTCCTCCCTTTTTAGCCAGTCAGACCAAGATTTAGATCTGAGGGGTAAGGAATCTGGAGGGAGTTTTTGGGTTTTTTTCCCCATTAGGCAATTTTGATCCCCCCCCCCCCATGTTAAGTCTTCCATTTTTTGTGTATGTTCATCCACCCACACTCCCCTTTCCCTGTTCCCACCCCCATCCTCAGCCTCTTCATGGTCCTCAACATCTTGTCTAAAATGCTGTATGAACCACATTTCTTCTTCTTTGTTTTGCCTGTTAACTATGGTGACAGTCAACGTTCATCTTTGGCAAATTTCCTGAGTTTGCTAAGCATAATGGTCTCTAGTTGATTCCATGTCTTGCAGTGTTGAAGAGAGTTATCATTGTTGGACATTGATGTCTAAAGCTTTGTCTAAAACTCCATAGCATGAATGTATCAGAATTCATTTATCCATTTCTCTCAATTAGGGTTTTGCCACTGTGAAAGTTGCTGAGCTAAATATAGGTGAGAATATGTCTGTTATAGTCTTCATTTCTTTGGGGCTTGTGTTAGGACAGTTGACTAGAGAAACAAATCCAGTGACATCCTTTACCGGCATTTCTTATTTTGGGTTTTGTTGAATTTTGCTAAAAGTGTTGGTGTGACGTGAGGGCTTGGGGTTATTTTTAATTGTAGTTCTCTCATTGCTAATGATCTCGAACATTTCTTCATTGACTTGTTCACAGCCTGGATGCCATCTTTGGTAAGTTGCCTGTTCATGTTACACTCATTTTTTTTGTTGGGTTACTTATATTTTTCTTGTTTTACTATTACAGTTTCCTATAGACTTTTGGAGATTAGCCCTTTATCTGATATATTCCTCAGATTTTCCCCCTTCCAATCTGTGAGTTCTCTTCTAACTTTTTTTTTAAGGAAGTCTTTTGTTGTGCATAAATGCAATTTTGGCATGTCCCAGTTTTTTGTTTAGTCTTCTATAAAATGGATATTTTCCATTATGTTCAGTAATGTGTTTAATGCTTTCCATTAGGGTCCTTCAGCTTGACCTCATTTCTTCACTAACAGTCTTGATAACTGTGTGATTTATATTTAGATTCTTGATCCATCTTGAGTTTGCTTTTGTACGTGATGGGAAGTATGGGCCTTATTTCATTCTTTTGCAAGTGGAGAGCTTGTTTTTTACCCGCGGGCCCCCCACCCCCCACCCCACCCAGCGCCTTTGTCGATGATGCTGTCTCTTGTCCACTGGATGTGTTTTATTTCTTTTTCAAAAGTTAGATGTCTACAGGTTGGTCAGTGTGTTCCGTTCTAACCCATTGGTCTTCATCTCTGTCATTGTACCAGTACCAGGCGGTTTTAATTGCCATAGTTCTTTAGTTGGCTTTAAGGTCTGGGAGGGAAAGGAAACTGTGTTGTTAACCGCTCCATAGGCCCTGACGGTGATGCTTCTGATATTCCTGGGAGGACAGTCTCATCAAGCAAAAGTCTTGATCAGAGCCTTCCCCTCCTGGTTGGAGCTTGCATAGGTTCTTCTCTGTGGGTTCAATTTCATCTTCCCTCCTCCAGAAACTCTGGACTCCCTTCTACATCACTGACTGAAGGGTTGGCTAATCACCCAGTGAGCTGGATGAGGTGAGAATTAGTGTGCTCATGTGAAAGGGGACGACCTGGAGTCCTAGCCAAGGGAAGAAGCTCATCCACCACCACACAGGACGTTGGTATCAGTAGCCAGCCCCACGAGCAACTTTACAGGGCAGGGCTGCCTGGTGAGGCTTGGGCTGGACAGAAAACTGCCCTGAGGCTGTTCTCGCTGGAGACACTCAGTTGGGGATCTGAGAAGAGCTCTATTCCACTCGGCCCCAAATTTCCCCTCCTCGCTACCCCACCACTGGAGACTCCCCACCCCTCTCCCCATTCAGCGGGAAAAACTGCTCCCAGCCGCTTGGCCAGGCACAGACAGGAAAGATGTTTCTCATTAATAGGCTCAGAAAGGGCATCTCTAAGAAGGAACAAAAACGTGACTTTATTAGCTAAGGTCGCTCTCCTCGAAGGCCCTCCAGAAAGCACACGAGATTGTTCAATTATCAAAACATTAATTTGATTATTAAGTAAGACCCACACTAATCCTCAAGGCATACAGGACAGGTCTGGTGATGGATCAGGCCCAATGGCGCCAGGGTCTCCTGGACACTTCCTTCCGGGAGAGCTGCCGTTTTTGGAATAAGCATCTGAAAAAGAGTAGATGCTTGTGTGGCAACCCCATCTGTCCCCACAGAGTCCACTTCTGTAAAGAAGGCTAGAGTGCCTCCTAACCAGGACAGAGGCCTCCCCGCCTCAGCTTCCCCTGCATCCACGAGCCAGTCCTAACCCAGCCCTCGGAACACTTGACTCCATCCTGAGAGGCCGCCTCACACGTTCACACTTCTCAATGGGGCTCTTCAAGTATGTCGTGAGCATCTTGAAGGCACAGACCAGTGGTCCGCTCTGTACCTGACAGTGTAGACTTTCAAACTCGGAATTATATTTTCTTCTCTCCACTCCCCTGTGCCCCTTTCGACGTCGAGGGATGCTGTGGTCTTTGGCACAGCCTATGCTGCCCTTCCCAAGCACGGCTGTCTCAGACCAGGCCCCTGGACCCAGCCAAGGCTTCCTGAGGAAGCACTTCAAACAAATAGACAGACAGACAAACCAAAAACGCTTGAGAAGATATTGCAAACCAAGTGGGGCAGCTGTCCTTCAAGAAAAGCTGGCAGAAGAAACCCTTTCCATGGCCCCAGAATGTACTATTTCATTTCTCAGATGAGAATTCCAAAGATGACTTGGACCTGTTGGCATCAGACTACTGATGACCCTGTACTGGATCATTGGAGCCAGCTCACTGAATGATAATAATAATAATAATAATAATAATAATAATAATAATAATAATAATGTATAGCTGCCCCTGTGGAGCAGTAGTTTTCTCAAATCAGTAGAACCCTCCCTGTTTAGTAATTGGGAAAACCAGGTCTGAAAGGTTATGTGATTTCCCATAAAATCACAGAAACCATGCAAAATCTGGCCTCTGAGTAAACTCAAGGAGGAGAATTGGATCTCTGCTCCTTAATTCATTCGAGATCTGTCCACCTCCTTTGGGGTTCTGGGGTCAGTTCCCCTTCTACAAAAGCCCATTTGCCTCCTCCAGGCAGTGATTCTGACTTGGCCCACCGACACAGCTCAAACCCCCACGATTCTGATTTGCCTCCTTTAGCCCACTCTCGGAGCTCCTTGGGTACAACCAACAGTTCATTCAGGTAGCTGTTAAGGGACAGATTGGAGGTGGGAATACACCCAGAAGCACCTTCAAAGAAAGACCCGGTGACTTACCTCTCAACAATCAGCCTTGAAGCCCATGGAGTGCAGCTCTCTGACACACGGGGTGGGGGTGGGGGGCTGCCCCAAGTCAGGGTTGTCAACTGTTCACCTGTTATATGAGCTGCTCTTCTTTGTTTGCTTTGGTTTTGCTATTGGTACTATTCAAAGCAGCTTCCTTGTAAGATGAAATATTTGAAGCAAAAACGAAAGAAAACCCATGCAGATTGTGATTTTTGTCTGTTCTACAACTCTCTGTACCAGAGAGCTAAGAGTTTGTGCACAGGAGGGATTATCACCAGGCTACAAGGACTCTATGCTTGGAAAGGAGAAAAGGGTAAGAGGGATGAGAGACATGGAAAGGCTCGTGAAAACAGTGGCTCTGGGTTTTGGAGGGTCTGGTGATATCTCATAGAGTATCTTGAAAGTAGCAGAAGAAGGTTTTCCCCCTGGTAGTCTAGTCTGACAAGGGTGCAAAGCAGAAAACCAGGCCTTCCCATGACTGGAGGAGCCATGAGCCAAGGTTCCCAGCATCATTCCTGAGTACTTTCTTTATGTCTAAAGCTTCCAAGTGTCCCATTCATACAACTCTGGCTGTAGCTCAGGGTCCACTTTCCTCCCTCGTCAAGCACTTTGGGGCCAGACACAAGATGCACAACTGCACATGGCAGCCCAGAGTCGATGAGTTGCTGCATGATGTCTTATAGGGAGTGACTGCAAGGGAGCTGGGAGTGGGAGGCTGCAGTCGATGGAAAACTGTGCTGGTGTGAAAGGTGGTGAGAAGATCCCCGGATGACAAGATCCCAGGAAGAGAGGTGATCCCAAAACTGAGAGTCTGAGGATCTTGACATCTTCAAGAATGCTAACAAGGGAGTATGAGGGACAGTCAGGTGTCTGTAGATAGCTCCAACAAGAGACTGTTACTGGATGTCTGGGCTGGGCGTGCCTGCATCAAAGCAAGCATTTTAGAAAGGACAGAGAGGAAGCGATCCCCAAGCAATGCTGAGAATCAGAGAAACCCTCTAGCCTAGCTCCAGGCCTAATGATTAGAGGGGAAGAAATTGCCCTCACCTAAGAGAGCTGCAGAGGAAGTTGTGTCCTCGGGGGAAGCCAGCATCCCATCAGAGCAGAAGGTGCATATGAGGAAAGAGGGGATTTTCCTTATAAGGTATGAAGAGCTTTTGAGTTCTGGGTGCTGTGGGGTGAATATTGGACGACTGACCACAAGATCAGCAGTTCAAAACCACCGATGAGTCTTTCTCCTTCTGTAAAGAGTTCAAACCCAAACTCTTTGCCTTGAGTCCATTTTGACGCATAGTGGCCCTATCAGACAGGGTAACACTGCCCCTGTGAGCTTCCAAGACTTTACTCTTTACAGGAGTAGAAAGTCTCATCTTTCTTCTGCAAAAGAGCTGGTGGTTTTGAACTGCCAACCTCACAGATTGCAGCCAAACCTATAACCTCTATGCTACAAGACACCGTCCATAAAGACTTACAGTCTCAGAAACCCACCAGGACTGGTTTTGTCTGGCCTACAGGGTGATTATGCATCAGAAGCAACTCAATGGCAGTGATGAGTGAGTGAGTAGTTGGAGATAAAGATTAGGTGCTTCATGGAGGTCAAAGGAAGATCTGGAAACCCTGGTTTGGGGGAGTGATTGACAACCACGGCATTACAGGGCCTGTGGGGATAATCTCTGGTGGTCTTCAAAGGGTCATGAGGCTGTGAATGTTGGGGTTCAAGAACACAAGACCTCTGAGTTCCTGCTTTACTCTTGCTGATGGAGGTGATGAGACCAGAGGTAAGATTTTCTTACCCTTGATCTGTATCTGAATAATTACCATATTTTTAAAATGCCTTCCAATGATTCCAACAGTGTGCTTCTTCAACTCCAGGTGCCTCTATGTTAGTGGCAAGTATGACTCATTGACTCCAACTGAGCCCAAGTCAGTGCCGCTTCAATCGGCCAGACAAACCCTCCGACTAGCCTTCTGGGATCTTCTTGCAGGCAGCTGCTCCCAGCTCAAAATGCCAACTGGAATAATCCATTCAAATAGGTGCCCTGCAAAGCCCTCATCCCACTGCCTCCTAATGTACTAGCCTGGGCTGTTCTGTAAACTGTTGAAGCATCTTCAGCTCACTCTAAACCGGAAGGACTAGATGTGTATCGGGACCAACCAAAACACTGCTTGATTAATTGTCACCTCGCAACCTGGAAAGTGATGGCTGGGCACAAAATGTGGTTGTTATCTAAATGGAGTGCCGGTTTATCCCCGGAGTCCTGAACAAATGGACTCTCCTCTATTTATAAACAACCCTGAGGGATGAGCAGCTCGGTTTATGTTGGGAAGGGACCATCATTCATTTTTATCCATCATACCTGCTTTTAGTGATGAGACACACACACCCTGCTTGAGGCAGAATCTCAACAACCCAAGAGTTTTATGTGCTTTTAACACCAATTTCTAGGGTCTCTGTATACATTTCACCATGCTGGGGGGTAGCAGTGGGCCTGGAGCACAGTGTGTGAGCTGGATTCTTAGCCTGGCTCCACAGTGGGGTAAAGATGAGGAGGTAATTAGGCAGACCCCTGGTGGCCCCCAGTGACTAATAGTGAACTGGAGGTGAGTGGAGGAGGTGAGAAAGCATGGGCCATTTAGACACCCGGGAAAGCACATGGTGTGGAATCAGAGAAGAAAGGTCTCCTGTGGTGGACTGGTAGGGCTGGTGCAGCCTGGGCCCCAAGTGGATATTTGACAAAAGTTAAATGGATAAGCATTTCGGTTCAATGTTGATAGTTAACCAACTCAGCATAATTTTGCAAGATTAATAACTTATTCCTAGCTAATGCCTTTTTCTGACAACAGAAAAGACAACTACACACTTGGACTTTTCCAGATGGAATGCATGAAAATAAAACTGACTACATCTGAAAGAAGAGACCCTGCAGAAGCTCAACATCAGAAGCTAAAACCAGACCAGGGTTCGACTGTGGGACAGACCATCAAGTAAGTTCAGTATAATGCCAAGGAAAATGGAAATCAGTCTATGAGAGCGAAAGCATGCCCTGGAGTCTATCCCATCTGAATTCTGAGGCCATCTCAAGAACATATATGATTCATGGAAACTATTGTCAGAGACCTGACAGCTGTTGGAGGACATCATTAATGAAGAAAGCCAAGAGTCACAAAAAGCAAAGATCAAAAGAGACTCTGAAACTTGCTCTCCATCATAGAATAACTATAGTAAATGGATGAAATAATGAATCCAAAGAGCTGAATAGAAAATATTAAAGGATAGATTGAGAAGACAAAATCAAATACTATATTGAAATGTGCAAATGTCTGGAATTGGAAAACCAAAAGTGAAGAACGTGCTCAGCATATCCTAAACTGAAAGGACTCGAGAAAAATCCAAGCCTCCATTTTCAACATTGAAGGATTCTTTGGGGGTGGTGGTGGAATATTGAATGATGCAGGAAGCATCAAAATAAGATGGAGAGAAAGTACAGAGTCACTGTAACAAAAAGAATTTGTCCACATTTAACTATTGCAGGGGTAGCATCTGAGCAAGGGCCAACAGTGCTGAAGGAAGAAGTTCAAGCTGTACTGAAAGCATTAGCAAAATTGAAAAGATTCTACAAAATGATGGATACCAATGGACATGTTTCAGCAAGCTAATAATGCACTGGAAGTACTCACTTGTGTATGTAAGAAAATTTGGAAGACAATTACCTGGCCAACTGACTGGAAAAGATCCATATTTGTACCCATCCAAAGAAAGGTGACCCAACAGAACACTCAGTTATAGAACACTATCCCTGATGCCACCTGCAAGTGAAATTTTACTCAAGCTCTTCCAACCATGTTGCAGCAATGCCTTGACAGGAGGCTGCCAGAGGTTCTGAGCAGATCCCGAAAAAGACCTGGATTTAAGGATGTCAGATAGATCGTGGCTGAAAGCAGAAAATACCATAAAGATATTTACTTATGTTTTATTGACTATACCAAGGCATGTGACTGTGTGGGCTTACAGACAGCCTTGAGAAGAATGGGAATTTCAGAACACTTCATTGAACTCATGTGGAACTTGTACATGGATCAAGAGGCAGTTGTATGAGGGGAATAAAGATATTCTTCATGGTTTACAATCAGGAAAGATGTTCAACAGGGCTCTTGCCAGACTTATTCAACCTGTATGATGAGCAAATCATCAGAGAAGCTGACTTGTATGAAGAAAAATGCAGCATTGGGTTTAGAGGATGGCTTATTAAGAATCTCGAATATGCAGATGACACAATTTTGCTTGCTGAACAGGACTTGAAGCACTTGCTGATGAAGATCAAGGACAACAGCCTTCAGTATGGATTACAAATCAATGTAAAGAAGATAAAAATCCTCACCATGGGACCAATAGATTAATATCATGATAAATGGAGAAAAATTGAAGTTGTTAAAGATTTTGTCTTGCTGAGAGTCACAAGCAATGTTCATGAAAACAGTGGACAAGCTATCAAAAGAGAATGATATGCTATATGTATTTAAACCCCCCAAATAATAATGTATAAATAATAATTTATAAATCAAGAGTTCACGAAGAAGGGCAGGGATGTGGAATGAGCTGATGCCAAGTGCTCAAGTAGAAAGAAAATGCTTTGAAAATGATGATAGCAATCACTTCTCAGCCTTTTGGCTAAGATCAAGTGCAGCACCTGTTCTTATCAGTTTAATATCTGATACATCCTCTATCTGAGGATAATATGTGAAATGGATTTTGGATAAAAAAAAAGAAAATGATGATGGCAATATATGTACAAACGTGTTTGGCACAATGGAGGTATGGATTGTGATGAGAGCTGTCAGTGCCCCCAATAAAATGATATAAAAAGCTAATAATTAAAATAATCAAACCTTAAAGAAAAAAAAGAAATCAAAAGATTAGTTCATTAGGCACCTTTTCTGCACAGATCTCTTTCAGAGTACTCCTTAAAGCAAGAATATAACTCTGAGGACTCTAGAGTGCCTGACCCAAGCCGTGGTCTTTTCCGTTGCCTCATATGCATGTGACAGTTAAGCATCAAATAAGGAAGATTGAAGAAGAATTGATGCATTTGAAATGTGTGCTGTAAAAGAATATGGAAAGTACCATGGACTTCTAAAAGGACAAATGGATCTGTCTTGCAGGAAGTGCGGCCAGAGTGCCCCTCAGAGGCAAGGTTGGGGAGAGTCAGTCTCACGTTCCTCGGACATGTCAGGAGAGACCAGTCCCTGGAGAAGGGCATCGTGTTGGGTAAAGGAGAAGGCAGCGAAAGAGATGAAGGTTCTTGAGAAGCTGGATTGACAATGTTGCTGCCACCATGGGGTCAGAATAGGAACAATTGTGAGCATGTTTCAGGACCAGCAGCATTCAGTTCAGTTCTGTCTAAGGTCACAATGTTCAAACCTGACTAGCTGGCACCTGAAAACATCCACCACCACAACAAAAACAATGATAACATCAATAGGTATTTATATTTAATATAGTCCTGATGGGAGAGAGGCAGACTCTCCCTTCGTCAGCAGGGACCCCAGGCGGTGAAAGGGGATTGCCAAGCTACCCCTGTGTGCACTGCACTGCAATGTCAGGGCAAATTCCCACTCTCCAGATTTCCTGCTGCGGGGCGGGGGGTGGTCATTCTCCTTAAATCCTCATGCGCTCCAGGTGCCCTTAAGGATGCATAAGCCTCATCCCTTGATTTCCTCCCAACATAGAAGAAAGAAAGCTATTTCTATGAAACAGTCAGAGAGACGAAACACAGATTTGTGGAAAAATGGAATGGGAAGGTAAGGGAAATTTGCCACGGCTGTTTTGAAGCCCTCTCATCACACCAAGCTCTGGCTTTGAGAAAACTTGTAGAAGCTGAGGGAGGAAATAGGGAGAGAGTGGTAAATCCAGCATCCTGGAGGATATGCAGAGGCTGTCCTTACACCAGTAATAGGAGAAGGTAATAGAGAGCATGAGGCACGTAGGTAACTTTATGTTTCTAACTTATGATATGTCCTTGTTCAGAGTATCTTATTTACATAACCCAAAGAAGGCGTTGGGATGAAGTGAGGTTGTCTTTGTATGAAATTAAGTTTTAAAAAGAAACGGAGACTCGATCTTGACATTACAACTCCTCTCAGCTCCCTAGGTTAGATAACGCTATGCTTAAATCTTTTTCTTTGTTTGTTTAATTTTAGCAGACAATTGAATCCATTTATTTTGTCTTTGCGGAAACGTAACACTTTCCCCAACATAACATTAAAGGTGAACCTGGCTATTTATGCTATCTAGCAGATAATTCAGGTTACCATTGAATATAAGTACATCTACAGATCTTCAGCTGTATTACAATCACATAGTACTCAAGACTTCTTACACTCATACCTTTTATAGACCTTTTAATATTATTTAAAATAAATGTTCGATAACCTAATTAGAATTACTGTAAACAACCTTGCCCACCAGTGATGGTCAGAATGGTTATTCTATTCAAAATGCTCACTGATAATTGCTTGGCTTATCATCCCACCAAAGCCTCTGCTTTGGGTGGCATCATCTTTACTGTACTCACCCCTCAGCTAATGGTACCCAGGCGTAGGTGCCCCACATCAGGTCGTGGGCTAATGAGGGCACTGCTGCTCTTGCATTAAAGAATAATTGAGGCCACTTGGGTCAATTATACTCCTCCCGAGAAACAGAGAAGTCGGCAGCTCGCATTGGGATGAAGGCCAAACTCGGCATAGAGAGTTGCCATCAAGTCAAGGAAGCTTGCATTCATGCAAGTCAACATCAGGTGGTGACAGAAGCTACGCGTCCACCGGAAGGAGGATGGTAGAGGCAGAGAGACAGAGGGGGACATGTGGGGAGAGGAGGTAGATTGCAGATGACCTCAGTTCTTTCTAGCTTTCTGGTTGCTGGCCCAGTTCTCGTTCCAATGAACACATGCTCCGGAGATGAGCTTTCTTCTTAGAGTTTGCATCTGGATGGAAGCATCACTCTCTCCTTTGCTCCTTGGGCCCACTAGCACTTTGGAACTCAGTTGTCATAGGACTAGGTCGCCCAGGAGTGCCTCGTGACCAGGCCCCTCAAATAGTCCTAAATTAGTCAACAAGAAGAAAGGGCAGGTGCAAAACTTGAAGGAATGAGATCTGCCAGCTTGCTGATTGGAGAGTGATCTCTGGGATGTCTTTATGATGCGCTGGACTTCTTCGTAGTTAGAAGCTGTCTCTGATGGACATCCCATCAGGGAAGAGCTTGGGACAGAGAAGAATTCCCATGGAAGTTCACCTGCAAAGGTGGAGACCATCTTTCAAATACCTTCAATTTCTCCCATCTCCCATTCCACCTTGTAAGCTGGGCAAAGCGAATCGTGGCAGTGGATTCTGTGGCCTCCTGCCCCCATCCCCAGGACTGAAAGAGCCGTACATCGAGGTGGCCCTATACGTAAAAGCCAGTTCTAGTTATCTCATGAAACCCACAGCTAGTGGAGCCGCATGTCCTACCCATAATCCCATTCTTCTCCAAGTGGGACCATGAGGAAATGGTTGGTGAATTCCTCTGCCACTCTGTCAAAATAAGAACAGAAGAGGAGGAAAGGGGGGCAGAAAAGCCTCTGCAAAAGTGTTTTTGTTTCAGCTTTTATTTGCACACATTCTGTATAATTATGGTCAGCGAAAGGGCATTTTCCATGGCCGCATTGGTGGTATTTTCCACACAAAGGTTTATGCTGGCGGGCAGCCTGCGCCTGAGCTATTTACTTGTGTGGGGGATAGAAAGGCATCAGACCTGTGGCCAGTTAGACTCGAGTGAAATGTTTTCCTTTGGCCCGCTCCTTTAATAGGGCATATTATTTTAATCTCCCCTCCGCCCCATGCTCCTCTTCCCTTGATAAAGTGATTCGATATGGTACAAGCACCTTTGCACCACCAACACTAGGGCACGGTTTCCACTCAACGGCTAATGTACATGTGTGTGCAATGTCTCTCTTCACTTTCAAGATCCGAGCCATTTCTCATCCAACTTTACTGCTTTGGCTCGATCTTAATGCTTTCTCCAGTGAAACCAAGCCCATGTTCTCCGCCAATCGCCTATCCCCTGCCTTTGGTTTTCCTTGTCCACTTCCATACTCAATCTGCCCTCATCCTGGGTGCAGTCCTCACTGGCTGCTGCAGTTGTCCCAAGTTCCCCGCCCTTCTGTGAACCAGGAAGCTAACGGGACTGGTTTCTAGCTGCTGCTTTTATCACTGAGACGTCATGAGACAAGTTGAACAAAATGTTGGCATTGGCATGGGCATAGATCCACAGGATCAATCAAACAACATATTGTGAAAGTATTTATAGACTTTGTACTCATCCCTTCTCAGAAAAGATGTGGGGAGTCCTGGATGAAGCAGGTCTTAAAGAATTTGCTGAAACTGTGTGAGAGGACATAGTACACAGCTGAAAGAGCCCCTCCAGGTTTCTTCTTCAAGGCAAAGTGTGGGGAGCAAGGAGGGATGGAGGAAAGGGGAGCAGGAAGTGAGAGTGGTTCAGACTACAGAACCCACTTTCTGTTGCTGTGGGATGACTGGGCAGTGCCATTCATTCCTCAGTAGGATGAGTGGATATTGCCCCATGAATGGAAGGAAGTACAGATGATTCAACATGATAATGGTCCAAAAGGCATCCCATTCATTCATGAAGCATTTACTGGATGCTTACTGCATGCCAATTACAAGAGACTCTTATGTAGCTCAGATAGCCTCCAGTGAGATTGTGGTCTGGTCTGATGGCATGCCAATTCAGTCATACATCAACCAACAGTTGCTCTTGAAAGATGAAGGTGAACTCGTAACAGTGGCTACTTGCTAAAGACCTACTCTTGGTAAGGCTGTGGAAAGTTAGAATTGTTCTCTAACAGTGGATTTCGGTTTCATGTTGTTTGTTTGTTCATGTCAGGTACACTATTATTGGAGTTGTCCAGCTATGGACTAAGGTGTCTGGGGTTGCCTCGGCAAGGAGGG
Organism: Nesogale talazaci; assembly: GCA_004026705.1. NCBI lineage: Eukaryota > Metazoa > Chordata > Mammalia > Afrosoricida > Tenrecidae > Nesogale > Nesogale talazaci. Next base: position 65,446 of record PVJH01007483.1, on the reverse strand, counting down.
ATTGTGGGTCATTTTATAATTGTGGGAAACATAATAAAGCTTCGTATCTATCAGATACTGTGCAAACTATTCATGTGAGGTTGTCATCAGTAGCTCACACTGTTCTCCTTTCTAGGAACTGAGTTGTAGGTGGTGACTATAATTTGGAGAAATGCATGGACGCTGTAGGAAAATTGATTATGGAGAAAGAGATCGGGGCAACAGTGTGAGATCTAATTCCAAAGTTTACAAAGTTGCTAAGTGTTTGATATATGTAAACATTATAATAACTAGTAATTATTGCTATTTAAGAATTAAATGAAAGGGGGTTTTCTTTCCATTTATATGTATTATTTTATAGGGAAACAAAGCAATCCATTTTTAGCAGCTTTAGAGTCATATAATTCATGTACCATAAAATTCAATGGTTTAAATATATTTAAAAGAGTCCTGCAGCCATTACTACAGTCAATTTTAGAACATTGTCTTCTTGTTCCCATAGTAGCTAGCTCCTCATTACCCCCCAAATGTCCCTGCCATGCTCTTAAGGGATGTGTAGTTATGGTCTCTATGGATTCCCTCTCCTGGTTTTCATATAAAGAAAATCACACCCAATAACCAACAAGAGAACAAAATAAAACACACAAAAAAATTTCCGTCCAAAAGAAGAGGAAAGTAATAGAGACTAGAACCAAGTAAAAATGTGTCAAAGGGGACAGTAAATGACAATAGGCTACATTTTACCCTAACTCTATATATCTTCAGTAATCCACTTTCCCATGCACTCTGTCTGAGAGCAAGACCATTCCCGTCCCTAGTCCATGATCCTCAATGGAGACTTTATCTGTGCGGCATCTCTGTAAATGCATGTGGAGCTTTTGGTGTCATCTATAGCCTTCTGCAAACTCGATGCTCAGAATTTAGGCTCTAAGATAATTTCCTTCCTGTGGTCTTGGATTTTATTCTGTAGAATCCTTGGATCACATGGACTGGGGTGCTCCTTCTGTGTGGACTTAGTTGACACCTCGCTTCGATGGCTGTTTTCAGATAGCCTTTACGAGCCCATACGTTGTTTTCAGATAGCTGGCACCATCTGATTTCTGCATCGCCCGCTGCCCTAACGTGCATCTCTTCAGTGATCACTTAGTGAGGGTACATACTGAGTCGGGTCACATCGTAAGAACTAATTAGGGGTTCCAACTAAGTTCAAACGTTAAGCCCTGTAGTATATATAAAGTTTCTACATGTCCCTGGTCCACTTTAGAGGCAGCGTCATCAGCTCGTTCAGAAATAATTTCAGCAAACTTTATGAGCTAGTCGGTAATTCTGATAACACACGCCCTGCCATGAAGTCAGTGCCGACTCATAGTGGGTTTCTGCAGGAGTGGAAAGCCCGGTCTTTCTCCCTTAGAGCTGCGGGTGGTCTTGAACAGATGACAACGCTGATGGCAGCCCAAGGTACTGCCCCAACACCACCAGGGAGCCTAAAAAGAGTTTCATGAATCTACCCCGTTTTTAAAGCAAGACTGAGAAAAGGAAGATATGCAGGATAGGAAAGCTTTTTAGATGAAAATACAAGAGATGTTCACTTATACTGGTTAAAACTTCAGTAACTGAACGTGGATTAGACACAAAGCAAAACTGTCAAACATGCTCAGTCACTAAGGCAAAAAACTACGTCTGCAGGGCTCAGGCAGGTCACAAGAAGCAAGCGAAGTATTAAAATAGTGAGTAGGGCTGAGCCCCGGTGGCATAGTGGTTGTGCGCGGGACTGCGGCCCACTGGGATGGAGGTTCAATTCCTGCTCACAGGAGCAAAGGCTGGACCTCCTACTCCCACCACCAGGGCAGTGATGCCTAAAAAAATAAATAAAATAAAATAGTGAGTATATGGTATTCTGAAGTTGCCAATTATTTGGGCAACCTCTAAAAGAGAGAGAGATTTAGACCAAAGTCCACAGACTTCCAAACCCACCACGCTGAGCTAGCAGTCCTCTGCCTCTTCTCACACTAGGGTGTTTCAGCTTAAAGTCTAAAAACGGGTATTTCAGTTCCTTTAATCCTTTCATCTGTGTTTAAGGTGATGTCTGGTTCCTTCGTGGGGCTTTCAAATCACGTAATTCCCATGTGGTCTGCAAAGAGTGCTGTACACTTTGGAAAGACAAAATTGAAAATCCAGGTAACCTATCGCACTCAGCCAGGGTCACCATTGGCTGACATGAAACAAGATTATATGTATATAATATATATATATATATAAAATGATAAGCAAAATAATATTGGTCCGATTCCCCCATCAGACATCTATATAAGTAATATGAAGATTTTCCCTCCAATGCCAGGCTTCCCCTCCTTGGGTAACCCACCAAGTAAAATCACCTTCTCAGAGCCAGACAAATAGAACTATTAGGTTTCCTTGAGGCTTAAGGACACCGAAACTACTTACTAAAATATTAAAGATGAAATCAGAAAGCCTGGCAATTTCTCTGCTATTGCCAATCCTTTCAACTTGTCCAAGAGAGTTGCCAAAGAGACTTCCACAGGCAGTAAGTTCTTGAGTCAAGAGTCGAACCGAGATCCCTTCTGGTGATCTCTATAGTTCACATGCCCGGGGCTTCTAATCATGATAGGTGCTCAGCAGGCTCGTCAGGAAGGGGTCCGGAGGGCGGTGTTGTAGTGTGGTGAGGCTGACAGGTGCACACAACTGAGAGAACTTGGGCTAAGTCTTGCCAAGGACCCTCCATAGCCCCTCTGCTGAATCTCCGTTTTGCTGAGTTTCCACCCGTTCCTGGACTGGTGGTGGGAAGTAGAAAAAGCACCTACAAGGTGGACACCAAACAGACCTTATGCTTTTCTCAATGCTGGGTGATAAGAAGGAGCCCTCATAGTGTAGTGTATACATCTAGGGGCAGCTGTGATCTGAAAGGTTGCCTGTTTGAAACCCCAGCCTCTCCCAGGGAGAACAAGGGAGCTTTCTGGAAAGAGTTAGTGAAACTCACAGGAGCAGCTCATCTTGTCCTGCAGGGTGGCCTTGGTCCGATGGCAGTGACTTTGGAGGTGAGTTTGGGGTAGTGAGAGGAGAGAGTGGAGGACTAAAGACCGTGGAGAAGGTGCAAGAAATGAGGGGGGCGGGGGTCCGCACACATGTAAGGGATTAAATTACTACTTTCGCAACTCAGAGATCTGTGATAACTGGAGTAGCTGCTATCATCCTCATATCTCCAAAGGACCAGATCTCTGAGAGTTCAGGTACGCAGAGATTGTGAGGAAGGTGGAGACACATTCCTTGGAGAGACAGCTTCTCTGCATTGGGGTTGGCGAGGATTCTGTCTACATCATTTGAACTTTGACTTCCTGTTCTTTTGTCACTAAGCAGGCATTTCCTTCACTTCCAGAAATTCCTCTCCCCCAAGGGAAGACTCCTCACCCCCTCCTCCCAACCGAAGGCCTCCAAAGTGGGTCTGGGAACAGATTCAAAGCAGGACCCCAGGGGAGCATAGAGGGCCTTGGAGGGTAGAGAGGCTTCCCTGCCTTGCTAAAGATCTTCAAAGGCAAAGCCCAAGGCACTATGAACCCCAGGAGGGTATGCTCCACAAGGAGTGGTGGAGGGAGAGCCTGCCCATGAGAGGGGCTGGCAGGACCCCCTACTGCGGCAGAGAGTCTGCTTGTAGGAGTCCTGAGAGTCTAATTCAATTACCCTTATCAGAATGCCTCTGAACTTAACAAAGCAGATAATCAGTTCCAGAGACAGATACTATGTGGGGGGCCAAAATGATTTTGCTTCCCCAATTTGGAGGCTGAAATTGGAGATGTTTGGGTAATAGAAAACATAATCTCTTCTGTACCCACCCCCTGCCCCCTCCCAGTACCACACCTGAGGCACCACCTACCATTTGAGGCAAAGAGACTGGGAGTCAGCATCCACATCCACCTCGTCCTTTAGCCTGTGAACTTGACCACTTTCCCTCATCTTCTTTGTGCTGTCCTCAGCAAGAAGCTAGGCAGAGGCTGTGTTGAAGGGAAAGGGGGTTCAAATCGGTTGGTCTGCACTTCCTTCTAAGTGTCAGGTACATCCCATACATTAGCTAACTGGAACAACCCGTCACCGCTTCGAAAGAAAAATATCAAAACCATCTTACAGAAGGCAACCGAGACGTGGGGGGCTTCGACTGCTGCCTGGGGCCCCATCCCTCTAAGCTACACAGTTGAAATTTAAACAAAGGTTTAAAACCTTTTAACGCACGACACCCCACCCCCATCTGTCATCCAGCACTCATCCATCAGTCTGTTTTGCTCTGAGGGCTGATGTGATGCAGTGATGCTGAGAGCTATTCCACTGGCACTTCAAATAGCAGCAGGGTTGCCCAAGGGGTGTAAGTTTCAGGGAAGATTCCAGACTTGAGACCGGCTGGGAAGAAAGGCATGGAAATCTAGTGTTCGAGATTAGCCAGATCACAAGGAAGTGTCTGATAGCATGCTGGAAGATGAGCCTCTTAGTCCAAACGTCCTTCAGTCCACAGGGGCTGTCACAATGAGCTGGAACAGTCTAAGCATCGTGAAGATGGTGCAGGACTAGGCATTGCTTCATTCTGATGACTGAGGGGTGGCTGCCCCTCTGCCGAACATCAGAAAGCAAAGAGAAGCTGCCTTCTTTGAGTTCATACTAACCCTCTGAATGCTCAGGTAGGGTTGGCATCTTTTATTATTTCTTTTTATTTTTAAAAGGCTTTTATTTGGGGCTCTCACAGCTCTTGTAGCAATCCACACATCAATTGTATCAAGCACATTTGTACATATGTTGCCATCATTATTTTCTTGATACGTATTTTCTACCGAGCTCTTGGTGTCAGCCCCTCCCCCCATTTGTCTTCTTGATGGATGAGAAAATAGCTAGACTCAGAAAGACTAAGCTACTTTCTCAAAGTCCCACAGCTGGGCGGAATCGCAGGTAAAATTTGAGGCTAAGGTAGCCGGCCATTAAAACCCACAGCTGCAGTCGCTATGGCTTAAGATGAATTTTGCTCATAGCCCAGGAGTTAGGGAATGTGTCTTCTCACCTGCAGGCGGCAAAAGTGTGGAGCTGGGAAAAACCAGCATTCTGTGATTTCTCTGCTTGGTGGCCAGGATGTCTGCTGACTGTCAATAGGTTTTTCCTGCCCCAAAGGAGTCCCTGTTGTCTCCGAATAAGCAGAGAATGTTTGCCTGAGAACGGAGCTCTAACCGAAGGGGACACGTGCCTTCTTTATGTGTGTGCTCTTACTGCTGTCTTTATTATAAGGCATTAGATAGAGATATACCTTAATAATATAGACAAACAATGAAGCACTGGACTATTGAAGGATCATAACATCTGTAAGAGCTCCCTATAAAATGATTTAAAATAAAACCAAGCAGCTGGGGACTGACCTCCCCACGGCAACAGCAGGAGCAGAACCCATGGCTCCCAGAGAAAAGATGAGACGTGCCCGTCATCTTCTAGGAGTTTGCGATCCAAAGAAGAAAGTGGAAGAAGAGAAAAGGGAAAGTGCTCAAAGCCCAGATAGCAAAGGCCAGCCATGGAGCATGGAACGAAAGAGCGTCAAGCTGGTTCTCACAGAGTGCCCCGGATGCCAGCACCCGAAGAAGAGGAGCCCGGAACAGCTAGCACATGCTCTGTCTCTTCTTTCTCTCACATGGGAGTGTTCCCCTGAGCGTTCCCATTCCCTCTGTGCCATCGAGAAGCGCAGGGGGGCCCACTTCCCATGGAAAAGTCGAGTGCGCCGTGATTCCAAAGGCATTCCAGCGGTGGCAGGGCCCCGGGGACATCGTTAAGGAACTCAGTGACCGTGCAAGACCAGGGACAAATGCGCTTTCCTGATGATTGAGCCCTGCAGAGCGAAGTTAGTTTCGAAATCCTGAAGGGTTTGCAGCTCAGGCAGAGATGGAAAGGGCAGTGCCAAGAAGAGGCTTCGCATGCTCCCAGGTGCTGTGCTCTGCTCCCAGCGAGGGGACAGCTGCTTCCCTCCACCTGGACTCCCACCACCACCAGCAGCACCCCAGGAGGGGCCCCTTGTTGTAGCACTAATCCAGCAGCCTGTCACCTGCTTCCTTCCTGACCCAAGAGTCAGGGTCAGGCATTTGGGAAAGTCTCCTGAAGTGCAGGCCTGCTTTCTTCTGCTCAGAGGTCAGCGGAAGAGCAGCAGTCGGGGCATGGGTGCGGGTCCCTGCTTGAGATGACAGTGTGTTGGCCTGAAAGGCCCAACGTTGGAGTGGACATGAGAGAGAAGGTTTATCTGGCCCTCTACCTGTTTCTTACTTGGAAATAATTTCTCCTTGCTCCTTTTAATTTATTTTTGGTAACTCCAATGTGAATGCTTACAAAGATGGTCATTCCTGGACCTTCCTAAGGATATGCCCTTCACGGTGTGAGAGCCGCTGCCTCCTGGCTGGCCCATCTTGAAAAAGTGACTGAGGCAACCCTGACTTCTGTCTCCAGCCATAGAGACAACCCCACCGGTCACCCTTCAGGGAAATCAAACAATGCCAAAGGGTTAGAAACCATAGGCGAGAGGGGGAAATGACCACATTTATTTGGACCAAAGTTGAGAGATGTCAAGTGGCTCGTAAACTCAATTTCATAAAATGGGGTCTATTTTCAGTCTTGCATTTATAGCTGTTGTACATGCCTGTTAGCTTTATCCCCCCAGTTCAGTTAGGTGTTTTGTGGGAACAGGGAACACATTTCAGAGGCTGACTTCATTTTAGAACCAGAAGGAAGTTTATTATTAAAAGTCAATACTGTAAAACTAGAATCTGAGCTAGCCTTCCTACATTAAACTAAAATAAAGATGTCAGTGTGTAAGGCATCAGGATGGATCAACTCACATATTTCTCACTTCCACCTTGTCAAACAGGCGGCGTCCTGTGTTGGGTTTACAGATGAGGAAACTGAGGACAAGATATGTTGGAAAACTTGCTGAAGCCTTTGTAAGCAGTCCATGGCAGATGTGCAAAGTATCCTGAGTCTTTCCAGCATGAGTTCTAGGCTCCTTAGTCCTCACCTGGATCCTTCCTGCATGCAGTGTGACATTGAAGACCATTGAGAGTGTGGCTGCCATCAGGCCAGAAACTGCACACCATAGGAAGGATGCTGCCCAGGACTGAGCCATCTCCATGCCATCATATGGGCAGAACTCTCATGATACATGGTGTTTTCACTGGCTGGTTTTCAGAAGGGGGGGGGACCAGGTCTTTCTTCTGAAATCGTCTTAGTCCGGGCACAGCTGACATCTCTGCCATATCATGGCAACACATCAGCCATGAAGGAATGACAAAGGGGCTGTGGTCCCACCTGCAGCACACCAGTAAGAAAGGCCAGGCCTCCTTCAGAGAAGGCAAGAATGCTTAGGAAGCGATCGGTAAGCATTTATGAGTTAATGAATGCTACATAATTATAAATTACCATACATGAAGACTGAGTGTGAACCACCTGGGAATTCCTTGGGCCTTCACTGGCCTAGAAGCCAAGGCTGTGGAGAGCCCCATCTGGGCCTACAGGCACCACAACTCTAATCTGGAGACTGATCTGTGCTTCTCATTTTTACACAGAAGCTAGTGAGTACACAGCAGGCCTGGAAGCCCCTCTTACAGCTGAGCTCAAGTATGCATTCCTGTCTGGCCAAAAGACCGGAACGTACAACCCAGCCAGCAAAGCCAGCCAGGAGGGAACCCTCCAACAGTTCTGTCCACAAAAACTCCCCCCAATGAAGTCCGCCTGCACCAGCGATGCCAGCTCTGCCCAGAGGACACCCAGAATCAATGACCCTAGTCAGACCAGCTTGTGAAGACTGGCTGAATTTCATTTGTGTCTCAGGAGGATTTTAATAAAATGAAAGGCAAACATTTGGTCCCATCAATTTGGCCATCATAACCACCAAGTAGGACAGGTCCATCCATTCTGTTCCAACACACTCCATGCAGCTCACTCAGTGCAGGAACCTTGGTCTTTCGAGGGATGTCAGATCTGAATCTGCATGTTTCTGCCAGCTTAGCCTCTTCAACTCAGCCTGAGTGTTCATTATCCTCCACTACACTCTCTCCTTTTAGCTTCTGAAGCTTTGGTCACCCATACCGGGTCCAGGTTCTCAACCAGCGCTTCAACCTGTCATCCTCCATTGGAGCCTAAAGACTCTCACTTCTGTTCTGAAAGACTTGGAGCTACAGGAGCACGAGAGGCCTCCCATGTACATCTGCCAGACCCCGTTTCTCCCAGAGCATGCGGCGGCCTCACGAGACTGGGATCCCCATTGTCTGGACTCACGGCAGTCCCCACCTGACCTGGAGACCTTTATCTGTGCTGTCTGGATAGTCCTTCTCTATGTTCGGGCTCTATCGTGATCCCTCCACCTTCTAAAGCCTCCTCTTCAAAGACTCTTTTCCTATCATAAAAGGTTCATTTCCCCCCTGCCCCACCCCACCCCACCATGCTTCTCCAGAACCTCTGCAATAGTGCATCGCATCCTGTCTTGCATTGTGACTGGATCATTTCACAGCAATCACTGTACATATAAGCACCAGTGAAGGCAACTCTTCCCTTCCACCTGACACATGGGAGAGATGTCCACACCCTAGAAAGTCCTGCTTTGGTTTTTCCCCATGGGCTAATGATACTGCAGGACCAAATCCCTCTGGAGCCTGTATCTTTCTGCTTCCACTTCCAGCCATACTCCAAATACCCAGGACCCTAGGCTCTCAGCCCAAATGGCTCTCAGTCTTCTTTCAGAGCATGTGGAGATCATGTCCCCCCGTCTGCCTATCTAAGGACAAAAAGTGGCCCACGGCTGGATATTTTCTGGGAGTTCAGTTTGTGGACAGAAGTGTTTAGATGCATGCACACAAAAGAGATGGCGTAGGTTTCCAAAGGCTAGGACCCACCATTTTTCCTGTTGCCCACCTACTAGAGGGTAAAACCCAGTAGACAAAGCAGAGGGAGGTGTGGAGAGAGAGCTGGGGCACGTATGACATGTGGACCTCTGGATCCAACTGGTGTCACGACGTGTCAGTCAGGGGAGTCTAAATGTCTCCGTTATTTTCTTATATTCATTTGAGTTGAGCTTCTACCACTCTACAAAACTATATATCAGCAAAGATTATCATGATGATGGTAGCTAACTTTTATTGACTGCTCTCCAGACCTCCAGACACTGCGCTAGCTATGTCAGCTCACTTTATTCTGTCATCCACCTGCCAGGTAGGTGGCCTTACGATCTCAGTTTTTCAGGTGAGAACACAGACCTTCAGAAGAGCTGAGGAACTTGCCCCAGGTGAGATAGTATTTGAACTCACGTTGGTGGGACTCTTAAGTCTGTGTTTTTAACTGGTACCTTCATTGCTATTGGCTGCTAGCAGTGTGGACGAGACCACAAGGCAGCATAATGTGCAGGCATCCACTCAACTCAATGAGCAGCAAATGATCCTTCCCCCCAAAATGCTCCTCCATCCCTCTCCCGCTCCTCTCCTTCTCCAGCAAAGCTTGGGGAAGAAAGGCAAAAATGGATTCTGGCAGCATGCCTTTAGTGTCCCTACAGGAGACATTAGTAGGTTATGGTTTTTGGCAGGTATATAGAGTGGCTTACAGTGTCTTTAGATGAAATCCTAATACTGGCCGGAGGCAACAAAGAGCACAGATGTTTCTTGTAGGCCAACACTGAGTACAAATACGGAAGCCCCAGATGTGGCTCATGTAGACAGAAGCCCCAGATGTGACCCATGTAGACAGAAACCCCAGATGTGACCCATGTAGACTCTCAACACGCCTGACAAATGATTGAATCCCTCAACTGAAATCTGACCTTTATACCCGGAGGATGAAAACTTCAAATAGCAAGAGGATTTTGATGACCGCATGTAGACTTGTGAGACCCCTGTTGCATCTCTACCTTAGGGTGAGCAGAATAAGCCCAAAGGGTGCACTGAAAGAGAACAAAGTCTATGTGGGTACCAGATGGCAGCACCACCATAAGGGGCTTCTTGTTGCAAGCGTGGAAGGGCTGCACCAGACAGTCTCTGCCCTGCCACCTGTGAGAGATGCTCTCATCCCATCATCACGGCTATCAAATCATCCAGGTCCCTTGCCAGCACTAAGAAAGCACCAAGGGTCTTCCCACTTGCAGGAGTGTGTTTCCAAAACCTTTCAGGAATTTCAGCAGTCACAGCAGACTAAGCCCTGTGATGCCTGCGGGGAGGAACACTCACCGAAGTTCAGGCTCCAAAGAGAATTTATGCCTTAGCTTTCCGTTCCGTGGTAGGAAATACGCACAGCAGGCCAATGTGAGCTTTTCTACTGAGAGCTACTGTTTCCAAAAGCAAAACTCACATGTCACTGAGCCTGAAACCTACCCCAGAGAGAAACTATCTCTTTTCAAATGCTCTACCTGGAAAGGAATACTATTAGAAATCTGATCTATGTAGGTGTGTACGTATGTTTATCTATAATATATACAGAAGTCCCTGGGTTATAAAAATGAAGAGGCACTCTACTGCTAGCCCAATCGTTGATGGCTCAAACCCACCCCATGGGCTTAGAAGATCCAAAAGGTCACAGCCCTGAAAATGCTGCGGAACGAGGGTTCTAGTCTGCACATGTGGGCCAACCCGAGTGGGAATCTTCTCCACAGAAGAGTTCAATCACTGAACTCGCTTCTGCGCCACCGACCTCTGTGTCTCCCTGACGTCCACGCCGCACAGTCATGATTACTGCAGCTGCGTAGTCAATTTGGGGACTGAAAACTGTGAATCCTTCCAAGTTTCTTTTTCTTCTTCAAGGTTGCTTGGGCTAATCTGGGTTCCATGAAGTTCTCGAAAAGCTTGTTCATTTCTGCAAAGACACCAGCTATTGTGTTGTTTGGGTTTGCCTGGAATCCATAGATCAAGGTAAGGATTATTGACACCTCCAAAAGATTACGTCTTTTAGTACGTGAACATGAAAATGCATTCCATTTATCCAGGCCTTGCTTCGTTTCTCTTCCTGCTTTATTTGGAGTTCTCAGTGGACATGTCTTGCACTGATTTTATTAAATTCATCCCTCAATATTTTATTCCTTTTTATGTTGCTGTAAGTGAAATTGGTTTCTTCATTTTCTTTTCATTGCTATTGTATAAAAATAAGTTAATCTTTTCTCATTGATCTTGCATTCTGCAACTATGCTGGACTCATTTATTAGTTCTCATCTTTTTCATGAATTCCCAAGGAATATCTATGCAATATACAGTATCGTGTTATAAGTGAATAGAACTAGTTTTATTTATCATCCAGTCTGGAAGTTTTTCCTCTTTTCCGATTAAGTTTTTTTAATTTCTAATGGGTTAAAATAATCTTATTTGTTAGTAGAGATTTATACAAAATTAACAAATTTATAAAATAATTGCCAGTTCTAGTTCAATTTTATAACCGTTTTTTACAGGGTTATGAAACAGGGTCAACAAAATATTTCTTTTAGCTAGCATCAAAATTATTTGAGACACACTAATGTTGCATGCAAATAAATTTGCAAGTGAGTGAGCTCACAAACATCTTTCTATGCACCATTGGGAAAAAATAACTGAAAAATGAATATTAAACTGAATGAGGATATAGTCTGTAAACTTCGCAAATTCATCAAACATTCATTACTTGCCTTGTACTGACCAGGTATCAACCCCCATAGTATGTCCTCAAATGAAACAAGTGGTCATCAAACTGGCATTTTAAAGCAGAGCGTCACCTAGTTGTAGGCTAGCTTAAGGAAGTCATATTATACTGAGAACTTAAAATCTCATGGATTTTTGTAGCTGAACTCCCCTGGGTGAAACTCTAGAACTACCAGTACAATGTTAAAGATGAGTGACAAGACTAAGCTTAAAGGCGCAGCATTTGAACTTTGTACCATTAAGTGTTAGGGGTTTTGCTTGGTGCTTTGCTATAGATGCTTACATTAGTTTGATATTAGTTCTCATCTTTTTCATGAATTCCCAAGGAATATCCCCTGGAACGAATGTCCCCAAACGTTGTGGCTTACAATCACACCGATTTGCTATCTCTCCATTTATATATTAAAAGTCCAACAACACGGACTTCCCTGGGCTGAAATCAAGATATCCATGAGGTTGTGCTCCTTTCTGGGAGGGGGTCCTTCCCGGATAATCCATTTTCTGGTCTTTTCCAACTTCTCATGGAGCAAGGCATATTTCCTCTGTTTCAGAGCCAGCGACACTGAACCTCTTTCGCCTCTCTTTCATGAGCGCATCCCTCTCGGACTGACTACTGTGGGCTTCAGGTAATTAGACTCACCTCAAGGTTCTTAAAGTTGACCACCTCTGCAAAGTTCTTTTAGCTAGGTGAGGGGACCTATCCATGGGTTACAAGGATTGGGGTGTGAACATCATTAGAGAACCATTATTCTGCCCTACTGTGATAGTTAGGCTTTATGTCAACTTGGATGGGCCAGAATGCTAACAGAATGTGGTCAGCGCCATGATGGGATCTCCTGTGAAGCAGTCAGCAGTTATAGAGAGGAAAGACCTCCTTCATCTGGTTTCCTAGGGTCACTATCAGTCAGATCCGACTGCACAGCATCTAACAACAATACGATGGAGGAAGGTTTTATTCGGTGCGGCCGACTCGTAGTATAAACTGACAACATGTGGAAACTAGCAGCCTTTGCTGTTGCATTTGGATCCTGTATCTAGTCTGTGAACCTCATCACCTGTGAATCTCAGGAGCCATTGCAGGACAGCTGACCTTGGATTTGCTCAGCCGATTCATTCGGCTTCACATCTACCAGTCTGTTGTCATCCTGCTTCCTGTTTCTCAGCCCCTACAGCTACAGAAGTCAGGAGAAACCTTTAGCTTACATCTGACCGATGAACTTGAACAGGACTGTATTTAGCACTACTACAATTTTTTCTTGATGTAAATCTTTTTTTTGGATTGATTTATTACATTTATTCATAAATGAATTGGGAATGCTTTATCTGTACAATGCATGTTTATGCACCTTGCATAACTGCATGAGTCCATATTGCACAACAAAACACAATGAACTATGTACATTTTTTGTCATGACCTGAGTTGACTCTGATGGCTTGCATCGAATGGAATGAGCCAGGGATGCATAGTCTGGACAGTAGCTGCTGACAGCCAGTCTCAAGCACACTTCCAAATGAACATCAGTCATAGCGGAATGGTACTTGGACCTAAATCCCTTTCTATACTGGTTTTTCTTCTCTAGAGAACCCTATCTAACCACCTACCATAGTAGTGCCCCTCAGACCTTCATGTCATTTCCTAATGCAAACTACACTCACAACATGCCCAAATTTTCTAAAAGTCTTAATCCATACAAGTCTGAACTCTCATCTCTATCTAACCAATTTAAAATGTGCTCATTTCTTCATCTAAATCATTTAAATGATGTCCAAGTGAGGCTCAGTGTTAAGGAAACAGCCCTGGCCGTGCAGTGATTAAGCATGAATGAAAAGGTTAGCAAGTCAAGCACAACCAGCAACTTTCCAGGAGAAAAACTGGTCACTTTTCTTCTGTGAAGATAGCCGTCAAGAAAACCATACGGGGGCAGTTCTACTCTGTCGGAATGAAGGGGTGGTTCTGAGTAGAGATCAATGTAAAGGCATTCAACCACCATGATGATGTTAAAAATCACTTTCCTGATAATGTTGCTGTTAGGGGCCATCCGGCTCTGACCTCTAGGGACCCAATGCACTGGAGAAGGAGACAATGCACACACTTATTCCCAAGCCCAAGCCCATGGACGCAGCCACCGTGTCAACCCATCATATGGAGGCCTTCCTTTTTCCACCATCCTCCCACTTTACCAAACTTGATGTCCTTCTCTAAGGATGGTCTTTCCTAACAACATGTCCAGGAGGTAACACAAAGTCTTGCCATCCTTGCCTCTAAGCAGGACTCTGGCCTTACTTCTTCCTGTGTAGGTCAATTTGTCCTGTTTGCATTCCAGGGTCTGTTCAAACTCTTCCCCGATACCACAATTCAAAGACATGCCTGATAGCTAATCTCTTACTTTTAGACTCCTTTGCAGTCTGAGGATGCTTAGAACGTCCAAAAGCATTACGTTCTCATTCTCTTAAAAACAGCAACAGTTACCCGGTTGTTGTTGTTGTTTCCTCCCCCCTTGAATTCAGCAAGAAGGAACGATGTCATATTTTCAGTACCGTGCTTGAAAGTCCCAGCTAAATGTTATATTTCTCATTACCAGGCCTGTTGGTTTTGTAACCACCGGAGGGAAAATTTCTGCTAACATTTCTGCGACGAAAGAAAAGAATCTCCTTTCCCACCGTTTCAATAACATGTTCCTCACGCCTTTCTGAGCCTTTACCCAACAGGGTCTTCAGCTACCTATGTCTATTCATCATGATATCCGGGTATTCTCTAGGACAGCTTATGTTGCTGACCCCAAAGTCAGCAGTTGGAAACTACCAGTGCACCATGGGAGAAAGGCGAGACTTTTACTCCCACAAAGAGTTACAGTCTTGGAAACCCACAGAGGCAGTCCTACCCTGTCCTGTAGGGCCTTGAGGGCAATGTGTGTGTTTGTCTTTTTTCTACTGTGCTCACTTCCTACTCACCTCCTTCTAGAATGTCATTAGCCTTGTCACGATTAACTCTCCTAACTGTCAATCAAACAAAAGTAAGATTTTTTTTCCCATCACATTCTTCAAAGTTCTTCCGGTGTCTGCTTCTTGCCCAGTTCGGTGTCTGCCACTTGCACACATTAGGCATTTGTAATAACAGCACCCGTTTTCAAGTGCCCGAATCTGTATTTGTTTTATATTATCTGAGTCAGGTTGAAGATGTTTCCACTTGCTCTTGCTTTTTTGAGTGTTGGAGCATTGGATGTTGAGCTCTGGTGGAGCAGGGACTCTGCGCTGGACTGCGATCATCAAAGCCTGCAGTTGGGTAGACTCCACCAGCCACTCCAAGGGAAAAAGACAGAGCTTTCTCCTCCCATCAAGGATCACAGTCTCAGAAATCCACAGGGTCAGTTCCTACAGGATCACTGTGAGTCAATGTCAAGCCAATGGCAGTGAGGGCTTTGTTCTTTTGTTTATGATTAGAATTTGCCACATTTTTTTCTGCTTGCTGTAGATGTACATGTGGTTTGGGGTCTCACAGCGCTTAGAAACTACATGCAAGCTTGTAAAGGAGATAGTAGACAGACACAGAAGAGAAACTAAATGATTCTGGTGACAACAATTGTAGCTGTTTTATTGAACGTGAAAGACCATTGAGAGAGTGGTGACATCCCCTGGACTTCAGGAAGTCTAGAGTGAAAGCCAGACGGCCATGATTGTACTGATCAAGAGAACGCACTGGCCCCTCGTATAGCGATTCTTGGAGTCATTCCAGTTGAAACAGTGCGAGCCAGAAGCAGAAGGACAGAGTGTGAGTTCTTATGGATAAGACTCTCTGATATTTCTGGAGCCAAGCCTGAGCATCCTCAGACCCAACTTCAGAACCTAGTTCCTCTGATGGGTGAAGACAAATTGGACTCTGACCCTGACCTCATTCCATAAATGAAACCACCTCTCTTGGAAGAGATCAATTCATCTTGATTAGTGATCAATATTTGAGTGAATAGTTGAATAGAAGAATGGGTGTAATGCATATATGATATCTTGTCCACTGATGACACTTTAAAATGTGAAGCATGGTGGGTGGGAGGTGGGGGGATTGTGTGGTTTCTGACTT
Organism: Nesogale talazaci; assembly: GCA_004026705.1. Classification (NCBI taxonomy): domain Eukaryota; kingdom Metazoa; phylum Chordata; class Mammalia; order Afrosoricida; family Tenrecidae; genus Nesogale; species Nesogale talazaci. The sequence continues at coordinate 49,726 of PVJH01007483.1, read as the reverse complement.
TCCTGGCCTCTGATTCCACTCAGCATCATAATGATCCCCCACTTTGGGCCCAGCCTTTAAGCTACCATCTCAGATGTGGCCTCTCACTTAACAGCACCTGGGATACTCTCGTGCATTCTGCAAGTCTCATTTTCCTCCCTCTGGCAGCTTCATGCCATGAAATGTTTCTCGAAGCTATTTATGTCAAAACCAAAGAAAATGCTCCAGGGCCATTTTTAATAAGTGCCAATCCCTCCTAGGCTATCTGCAGCCATAAACATTTACGTCTAATATCCCAAAGAAAATGTTGATGCAGTCTGATGTGGGGCCGACAGCACACAGATTAGTCTAAACAAAAACACGAGGGTGACAGTTCGCTTTTTTTTGCCCCGTGAAGCTGCATTCACTCATTTTTGACATAAAAGTTCCATTTGCATAACCTTTCAAGTCTTGTTTAGCTGCAAACACATGTGTGTTGGGGGCACAGAAATTTAAAATTTGTAAATTATTCAGAGACTACTGCCAAATTGTAATCAGCGGTAGGAAAAACATTCCGCACTAAATAGCTGTGTGTGCAGAGGGTAGCCTTCCCAGGCTTGGGAAACACTTTCAAATAGACTGGTGCTTAATCAACTCAGAAAAATAGAGGGAAAAGTGTTTACTTTGTTAGCAACAACTTAATATAGATGTTGGGGTGTTTTATTTTTCTGTTTATTGAACACTGCAGAATGGAATGATTTTGGTATTGTGACATTAAATAAATAAGGTGCCTTCTAAGGGAAAACTAAACATTGTGATTAAGCTGAAGTAGGAATTTCTTAAGCCTCTCTAAAAGCCATGTTAAGCCAAGAACCGTCATCATGAAAAGCAATCCAATGTCATTTAGTGCAGTGTGCTATGCCTTGCAGGTCATACCATGGGGTCTGTATTAGTTGCATCTTATCCTTGATTTCTGCCCCTCTCCCCATTCCTTCCCCTCCCCCCCCCCAGCCTTATTTTTATATGTGTCTCACAAACATTTTTCTGAAACCCTACCCAAGTCTTACTGGGAAAGTTGTCTTTTGAGATGGAAATGCACATGAGTACGGGAGTAAAGTCTGCATGAGGTGGAGGTGGGGGCGGGGGTAGACATCGGCCTGAATGTTGTGTGGGGTCCGAGGGTGGAAGCACTTTCTTCAATAGATGCAGAGACAGTATGTCAAGGAGGCACTTTGAATTCCCTCGAAGAGCTGATGAATGGGGAATTGAAACCCATTGAAGCTGTACCTGGATGGCATCTCCCAAGACCATGGTTATCTCGTGCCCACACAAAGACGGGTGCAACTAAGTGAAGCTTTAAAAATAAGTATCAAACTCAACCCAAAATTCACTTTCCCTACTTTGCTGTTTGTCCATTCTGAGACCTCAGAGGAGTGAGAACACAGTCAGCTAAGCGAATGAGGTTGTAGGGGTTGCCTGGAGTGGCAGAGGCTTCCCTGAGATGCAAATCTGATTGACAGGCAATCGTTACTACTTCCCGGAATACCTCTTCAAGACAGCTTCACGCTAAAGGGTTGGCCAGCTACCTGCAGACTGAAAAATGGTCAGTTGCCATTAAGTCAGCATCAATCACGGTGACCTCCGTGCCATCAAGTCGATGGTGACTTTGTAGCAACCCTAGAGGATATGATAGATCCATCTTGATGGGTTTCCGAGACTGTTTATATTTTCAGTAGAAAAACCTCATCTTCTCTCATCAAGCAATTGATGGCTTAAATGGATGACTTTGCTGTTAGCAGTCTAATAGGTAGCCTGCAATGCCATCCGACCTTCTTGATCTCCTGGGAGTCAGAGTAAAATGATACTCTGGGACTGATTTTTTTTTTTTTAGGTGTCGCTCACCAGGCCTTCCTTCTAATTGCCTCTAGAATCTGGATGGCCTCGAACCACCAACCTTTTAGTTAATAAGCAGACATGTTAATTGCCAACTGATGCTCATATTGAAAAGTGTTGTTGTTCTTACTAGTTCCCGTTCATAGGGAACCTGTATGCGATAGTCTCAGCCATCCTTGCAATTGTTAGATTCAAATTCATTGCTGCACTAAAAAAGGAGTTAGCTTTAAAGTCTATACTGTAGAAACTGGAATGGCTATTATATGCAATATTCCATGAATTTTTTTTTTACAACTTACAAGATAAGTAAGTGATCATCTAATAAAGTTAAGCAAAATCAGGGGGTGGGGGGATATTGAGCAACAATAAAAAGAAAGAAAGAAAGAAAGAAAGAAAGATAGAAAGAAAGAAACCAGTCTGCTCTATGTAGAAATGTCCTTTGAATTGAGTCACCTATAGAATAGTAAATCAGATTATTTGAACATCCACAGAAAATAGCAATTAAGTCAAAATTCAACATGGTGATGGCTAAAAATCACTGCAGACTGAGACTTAATTCTCTTAGGCAAAATTCAAACAATTCACTCTTTTCCTTTATTCCCTCATCTACCCATTCAAGGAAAACCCACTGAACACATCATTGATGATGAACAGAGTTGGAATGGAAAATAGATTTACTATTCTTGTCTTGTGTGTGCTTAGAGGAATAAATGCAAATCTGAATTGCTTTCCAAAAATGGTCAAAAATTTTTTTGACATAAAGTTTGTTTTGAGACTTCTGCATCCAAATCCCTAACCATAGTGTTATGATTTGATGAAAATGCCCCTCCAAGGAAGATTTTTTTTTTTTGCACTTGCTATGAAGGCGATGTGGTTGCTGTGTCAGTCCGGGTAGACTAGAGGAACAAATTTCAGAGACATGCATATAGGCATAAGGAAAGGGTTTATATACAAAAACAATGTGGCACTAAGAAGGTATCCCAATCCAGTCCAGTGCAAAGTCATAAGTCCAATATTAACCCATATGCCCTTAGTCAGTCTATAAAGTCTGCTTCCGACTCAGGAAGTCACAGGTCAGTGGGTGCAGAATTCTGGCGCTGGCAGGGGTCTTCCCATGGCTCCTCGCTTCCAGGGCTCAGGTCCATCAACAGCATGCCACTCGAGCTTCAGAGGTCTGTCTTCATCAGGGCAAAGCCGAGTGGTCTCTCCGCCGGCTCCTCCAGCTTCTCCGAGGCTGCATCTTGTCTCTTCCGTGATTAAGCATCTCTGAAACTAACTCCCAACAGCTGGGGAAGATAGCTTCTCACCTTCACGGGGAAATACCGCGAGATTTCCCTCGAGTCTCAGGTGAAGCCATGCCCACATAGAGGTCTTATTGGCTACTCAATGGCTTTCTTCAGATTAACAGGCCAGACTCCACCCCTACATTTCAATCATAAAATTAACATAAGCAGATGACTGCCACAGTTGCTGATATACTTATTTATTTTATTTGGTGGGGGGGGGGGTTATCACTGCCCTCTGGTGGGAGTGGGAGGCCCAGCCGTGATCCTGGAGAGCTGCTGCTGGATTTGAACCACCAAGCCAGTGGGCTGCAGTCCCGCACTCAACCACTACGCCACGAGGGCTCAGCCTTATACATATTTATTATGCCTGTACATTTTATACATGTAAACATTTACATTTTTGTGACTATAAACGGGGACATTCAGTGAGAAATCATATTCAGATAATTGCTTCTGTTAAATTACTTTCCACACAAACCTTCCTTGCCCTGTCACTTTTTAAAGCTTACTTTACCTATGAAACAAAGAGATTATTTTTTCATAAAAGGACATAAAATTGGAAAGGATGAAGTAAAATTACCTTTATTTGTAGAGGCTCTAAATTTGTATGTAGAAAATCAGGAAGGATCTATAATTCTTAGAACTCATAAGGCAATTAATGCAATGTCAATCTATAAAATTAAAGTCTATGAAATAGGCAGAATTCCCAAATGTCACAAATGATTAAGCACACAGCTGTTAATAAAAAATGTGGGTGGTTAAAATATACCCTAGGTCATCTCAAAAAAAAAAATAATAAAGGAGTGGCGACTTTCTTCATCAGAGTCAGCCATTGAAAACCTGTGGCTCACATGGTGTTGCCAGGACTCAAAATGATTCCATAGTTACTGGTAGTGTAAAATAGCCACAAACAAATAGAAAAACAAAAAACCTGTACCATTGCCATAACAGCAAAAAATTGCTATACTAAGTGATAGATTTAACAAAAGATGATGAAGCTTCAAAAAATTAGTGGAAAAATATAATTCAAAGATAATGGAATTTTCCACAAGTTTTTGGAAGACTCCTTGTGTATGCAACAACAACAATACAGCTTTACTGAGAAAAATTTAAAAGACCTAAGTAAATGAGATCTATAGTGCTCAAGGATTGGAAGACTCAACATTGTTAAGATATTGCTAAGGGGCTGAGCCCCGGTGGCGTAGTGGTTGTGTGCGGGACTGCAGCCCACTGGGTTGGAGGTTCAGATCCAGCAGCAAGACTGGGCCTCCTACTCCCACCACCAGAGGGCAGTGATGCCCAAAAAACAAACAAAACAAACAAATAAAAAAGAAGAAAAAAATTTGGGGCTGAGCCCCGGTGGCGTAGTGGTTGTGCGCGGGACTGCGGCCCACTGGGACGGAGGTTCAATTCCAGCAGTGGGGCTAGGCCTCCTACTCCCACCACCGGAGAGCAGTGATGCCCAAAAAACTAAAAAAAAAAAAAAAAAAAAAAAAAGATATTGCTCAGGGATTGCAAGACATAACATTACTATGATATTAATTCTCCTCATATTTATATATAAATTCTGAGACTTCAATCAGACCCCCAAAAGATTAATATTGATTAAAATGGAAATGTTGATTGTAATCAACTTGACAAGTTTCTTCAGCTACAGAAATTAATTCAAGATGAATTACAGATTAAGTGTGAAAGTTGTCACAGTTAAAAGTTCTAGACACAAACAGAGGAAACTATCTCTATGCTGTTAGGGAAAATAACCATTTCTTATAAAGATCACCAAGAAAACAATAAGCCTAGATGAAAAAAATAACTGATTGGTTGAACTTCACTAAAACTGAGGGCTTTTGTTTATCAATAGACATCTTCAAGAGATTAAAAAAATTAAATCTCAGGCAAAATTTATCCAGGAATGAAAAAGGACTTACATCTAGAATGTATGAAGAACTCCAACAAATCAAGAAGGAAAATCAAACAACCTCATTTCTAGTGTACACAGATTTGAGTTATCACTTATAAAAGACTACAATTGGCCTAAGTGATCATTAAGTCTATGAATAGGAGCTAAATATTATTACTTCTCAGGGAAATGAAAATTAAAGTCATAATGAGATGTTCATTAGACAGTCATTAAAATTAACAAGATTTGGGAGGACGGAACAGTGTTTTGTTGTTGGGCACAGGGTCACTATGGGTCAGAACTGACTCATTGGCACTTAACAATAACCATGAGGTCAACAGTTCAAACCCACCAGCCATTTCAATGAGAGAAAGATGAGACTTTCTGCTCCCTTAAAGATTTACAGTGTCAGAAATCCACAGGAGTTTCTTTCCTGTAGTGTAGATATGAATCAGGGGTGACTTTGTATGACAGGATCTATATGAGTCAGTCCATATGAGTCCAAGGTGACTCAATAACATTTAGTTCTATATTGAGTTACAAACCATACTGAAGATCGTAGTCTTTGATTTTCATCAGCAGGTGTTTCAAGTCCTCCTCACTTTCGGCAAGCAAGGTTGTGTCAACTGCATCATGCAAGATGTTAATAAGCCTTCTTCCAATCCTGATGCCACATTCTTCTTCACATAGGCCAGCTTCTCTGATTATTTGCCCAGCACACAGATTGAACAAGTGTGGTGAGAGGATACAACCCTGACAGTACACCTTTCCTGATCTTGAACCATGCAGTATTCCCATGTTCTGTTTGCACAACTGCCTTGACTCACGAACAAGTTCCACATGAGTCCAGTGAAGTTCTCTGGAATTTCCATTCTTATCAAGAGATCCATGCAGTCAAATGTCTTTGCATAGTTAATGAAACACAAATAAACCTCTTTCTGGTATTTTCTGCTTTCAGCAAAAATCCATCTGACATCAGCAATGATCTTTCTTATTCCACATCCTCTTCTGAATCTGGCCTGAGCGCCTGGTAGTTCCCTGTCAATGGACTGCTGAAACCATTATTGGGCGTTCTTCAGTAAAACTTTATTTGTGTGCAATATCAATGATATCATTCTATAGTTTGAACCTCTGTTGGGTCACTTCCCTTTGAAATGGGCACACATCTGGATCTCTTCCCTCAGTTGGCCAGGTATCTGTCTTCCAGATTTCCTGGCATAGATAAGAAGTTTCTACTCAGTTCTTTAATGTCATTCTTTCTTTCATTTGCTTTAACTACTCCACAATTAGAGCAAGTTTGAGAGTCTCTTCTGACATTCACTTTGATCTTTTCTTTCCTGTCTTTTTGATGACTTCTTGCTTTCTTCATCAATAATGTTCTTGATGTCCTCTCACAGCTCATCAGATCTTCTATCATTAGTGTTCTACACATCAAAATGGTTCTTGATATATTCTCATAATTCAGGTGGGACAAACTCAAAGCTATATTGTGACTCTTGTGGATTTGTGTTAATGATAACTTGCTCAATCCTGAAAATCTTCTCCAATCCTGATGCCGAGCTCTTAATATAATCCTGCCTCCAAGATTACTTCCTCAGCATATAGATTGAATAAAGAGGGTGAAAAGATGTGTGAGGTTGGAGTTTATGTCAACTAATCACTCCCAGGTGGAGGTAGGAGGGGAGCCCAATTACAGCTTCTCCTTGGAGGTATAGCCTTTCATATAAGAGAGAGAATCTGAGCAGAACAGAGATGTCTTTTGCCTTTTTGCCTTCTGGATACTGTGTCTGGGTCAATGGTCTCCTGTTATGCTGCCTGCTGATCCCAGTAGCCATCAGCGGATTGTCAACTTTGGGTTAATTTGACCAATCTTGGATTAATTTAGCTATGCTTCTACCAGTCTGTGGTCTTCCTGTCTGTCAACTCCCACAGCTACATGAGTCAGAGAAACCTTCGGGTTACATCTGACCTACAAACTTGAAGTGGACTGTATTTACCTACTTCGACAACTGTGTAAGCCGTTTGTTAAAATAGAAATCTCTTTAGGAAGACAGATACACACTTCTAAGTGCCATTGATCTCGCCTCTCGAGAGAACTAAACTGATCACAGAATACAACTCTGATGCACACCTTTCCTGATTGTTAATCACACAGTGTTCCCTTTGCTCTGTTGGAAGAGCTGACACGTGGTTCTGATAAAGGTTCCACATGAGTATCATTAAATGTTCTGGAATCCCCATGCTTCTCAATGTTATCCATAATTTCTACACCAACCACCCAATCAAATGCCTTTGCATTGTCAACAGAACACAAACATCTTCCAGCCAAGATGCATCAGCAAAGGAAGCCCTCCTTCTGCATCTTCTAATGAATCTCCCCCCACCCACATTTCTGGCAACTTGATTCCACAGGTGGTCATCCATTAGAGTGCCAAAAAAATTGGGAGAAGGAAGAAGAAAAGAAATATAAATGGCAAATAAAAAATGCAAAATAATATCAGAAAAATTCCCACACTATCAGTCCACACAGTAAATGTAAATGGATTAAATGTTCCTCTTTTAGTTTCATGGAGCCCTTTGAGGCTGCTCTTTGGGAAGAGATAAGGCTGCCTGCTTCCATACAGATTTGCCACTCAGAAACACTACAAGGTCAGTAGTGGAGGTTCAAGGCCAACAACTGCTACACAGGTGAACTCTGAGTCGATCTGCTCCCAGAAGGATTTACAGTCTCAGATCCTATGTAGAGTCACTGTGAGTCAGAATCAACTCAGTGGTCATAGGTATTGCCAATAAGTTAGAATTGACTTGATGACAGTGGTTTGGGCGGGGGGGTGGAAGGGGTTATTTTCTTTGGAGTTGTAGTACTATTTTTTATTGTGTCATCTATAGTATAGAGAATATGAGAATGAATAAAAACTCCAAAACTCAATACTTGTTGCTTACAAAATGCTTTCTAAAACATAAAGGTTACAGAAAGGTTAAAGTTAAGAAATGTAAATATATATAAAATAAAACACCAACCAAAAGAGATCTGGTATAGTAATATATAATATGAATTTCTTAATGTTTAAGAGAACACACACAAGGTCATGAACAATTCCACAATGTACAAAGGATGTTCTAGGCATGATTATAAGAAAACTATAGGCTGAGCCCTGGTGGCGTAGTGGTTGTGCGCGGGACTGTGGCCCACTGGGACAGAGGTTCAATTCCAGCAGTGGGGCTGGGCCTCCTACTCCCACCGCCGGAGAGCAGTGATGCTCCCTCCCCCCAAAAAAGAAAACTATAAAGAAAAACAAATGGAAATGCTAAACTTCCTTATGAGAAAATTACCATAAGAAAAATTAAAAATGGGCAAGACAAGGGAACCACACTAAATGTCTAGAGGTGCAGCAGGGTTTGTTGGGGGGTGGACTGGGAGAGCACTTGATCACTCCATCTCTGACTTCAGGAATAGAAATGGAGATCTTTAAGATATGCACCTTTCAGACACGAATGTTGAAGACCAAAAAGGTTTATGAGTTGTTAGGTAAGCAGGACCCAGGTATGGAAGCAATCCTGAAAGACATGGGGACTGGACTGATGGATTATAACATGTTCTTCTCTCTAATTAACAGAAAGACATCCATCTGCTCTGTATCAGGAACCCTGAGAGACTTGTGACGACTTCTATGTTCATAAATATATATATATATATATATATATATGTGTGTGTGTGTGTGTGTGTGTGTGTGTGTTTTGTGTTTATCTATAAAGGATAGGTAGGGTAAGCAATCCTACAGAGACAACAACAGGACCAGTAGTTCCTGGGGAGCAAGGGAGGGGAGAAGAAGAGGGAGGAAAGTGGTGAGTCAGTAATGATGGATACAGGAGAATAGTAAGGGATCTAAAATAGATGGCAGGGAGGGTGTAGCTTTTCTGATTATGTCTGATCAATAGAATTGTATCTGAGAGGAGTTATTGTGAGATGAACAATGGGTAAATACAATAGTGGGGCAGGAGGAGAGAGGAAAGAAGAAAGAAAATATATAGCTAGATATATATGTAGATATGTAAATATATAATTATTTAAGCATAGATAGATTTGTTTATATATGTACAGATATGCAAATGGAACAAGGAAGAAGATGGGCTTTGGGCCTCCACTTAAATCTTACCTCAGTACAAGAATGGATTGGTTTAATAATATGGCTTTGTGTGACACTCACCTTCCTGACATGATCACTGAAGACAAAATGAGTGCATAAGTAGATGTGGTGAAGGAAGCTGATGGTGCCCGGTCTTAAAGGCCTGTAGTTGAACCAATGGCCATCCAGCAGGGAATTAATAAAGCCCACCAGCCTGTGTGATCATGAAGTGGTAATGGTAAAAAGTATCAGAAGTTCAAAACCAAGCAACCAAATTTATGTGAAGGCGCATGGATGTAGTGGAGACCCCCAAATCAACATTCCAGTTAATTGGACAGTGCCTCTCAGAAGGAATGATAAATGCAGGGTGCAGTATAGCACTGGTGAAGCACACAACTATCTTCTAGATCTTTAATATTTCATCCTCTTACTATTATGGATTTTACTTGTTTTACCTCTTTAATCATGTTAGACTTGTATAGGGTCATTTCTGTAATTATGATTGCTTGGTACATGAAAGCCAAGATAGATAACCCTTTGAAAACAGTAACAGGAGTAATAGTTCCCTGAGGGAATGGGAAGTGAGGTGGGGGGAGAGAAGCGGGAAGGGGGAGCAGCTCATAGCACTGATTGATAACTGTATAACCACACTCAAGGGAAGCGAACAACAGAATTGTATGTACATGAGATATTGGATGGTATAATTGGCAGCAAATAAAATAAGGGTTGGTGGGGAGAGAGGGAGGTGATAAAGGGGGAGCTGATCAAAGAGATCAAGAAGAAGAAAATGTTCTGAAACTGACTAGAGTAGCTATTGTAGAATACTGCTTGATATGATTGAACTACAGGATGGTACAATATCTGTAAGAACTACCAATAAGATGGATTTTTTTAAAAGAAGGAAGAAAAGGTATATTAAGATTTAAGTAATTTCTAAAAAAAACCCAATACTTCTTTGCAATGTGTCATGTGAGACAAAGAGTTAATGTTTGTACTGTTTAAAATGCCCTGAAAATGGTCTTGGATATAAAGAACTTTCAAAAGATTAAATTCAAAAGATGAAGGGAAATACAAAGAAGAGAAAAGGGTCAAGTTTACCAGTTATCAACAAAACAAAACAAAATCCAAGAAACTAAATAAAAGGAAAGATATGAAATTATGAAATCAACAAAAATGAAAAATTGTATAAACATTTAAGAGTTTAGAATTTTTTCTCAAAAATATCACTCAAAATAAATTTTTATCATAAAAGTCCTTTTCTAGGAGAACCCCGAGGTTTGGTACAGATGAAAATGTCCACCAGATGCTGTGAGAAGCAGGAGCTCTGCACCTGTGGTTGCACAGCTGCTCTTGTGTGAGGTGCTCTCAGCTCAGTTCTGCCCAACAGAACCAAACCTATGCACAAACCTATGCACAACAGAACCAAAGGCTTTCCGGTCCTTCACCATCCTCACCATTCTTATGCTGACACACATTATTACAGCCAGGGTTTCAATGTTATGTGTTGAAGGTCTTCGCCTGTTTTGATGGCCTTCCACTTTACCAACCACGATGCCTTTCTCCAGGGACTGGTCTTTCCTAACCACGTGTCCCTGAGAGGAAGTCTCACCAGCCCCTCTTCTAAGGAGCATTCTTTTTGCACTTCTTGTGAGAGTGATTTGTTTGTTCTTTTTGGACATCTCTGGCACTTTCGATATTCTTTGTCAGTATGATAATTCAACTATATCAATGCTTCTCTACTCTTCGTTATTTATTTGCCCAACTTTCACAGGCATATGAATTGATTGAACATACCATGCCTTGGATGACATGGTCCTCAAAGTGAACCTTGCTCTTGACATCTTCAGAGAGTTCTGTGTGGCAGATTTGCTTGACGTAACGAGTGCTTTGACTTGTTGGCTGCTGTTTCCATGTGCATTGATTGTGGATTCAAGCAAGAGAAAATCCTTGGTAGCTGCAAGCTTTCCTCCATTTATCATGATGTTGTTCTGGTTGTGGGGATTTTTTTGTTGTTGTTCTCTTTACTTTGAGTTGTAATCCATGCTAAAGGCTGAAACCCTTGACGTTCATCAGTAAATGCTTCAAAGCCTCTTCACTTCGAACAGGCAAGGTTCTCCTCTGCATATCACCAGTGGTTAATAAACCTTCCTACAATCCTGAAGCCACATTCTTCTTCATACAGTACAGCTTCTCAGATTACCTGATCCATGTACAGTGTGGAGAATAAGTGTGATCAAAGAGTGGTTTGTTCTAAAAATATGGTTTTGTAGGATACTTTGTATAATGCTCACCTTTCTGGCATGATCACTGAAGACAAAATGGATGTATAAGTACAGGTTTCATTTAACAACAATAAAGTATTCTGGACTTCCTGTTCTGCTCAATGTTGTCATAGTTTGTTAGGATTGATATAATTAAATGTCTTTGCATAGTCAATGAAACACAAGTAAATATTTCACTGGTTTGCTCCGCTTTCAGCCAAGCTCCATCTGACAACAGGAATTGTGGTAGCTGCATAATTTCATGTCAAGTTGATAAATAGTGTAGGAGTAGAGTCTAGCCTGCCAACCGGGTCACAACCTGATGATGCCTCCCCGCAGGTGTGGCTTTCTCATGAGAATTCTGGGAACTTCCTTTCATTCTTCCTTGAAGCAGTCCACACACTCTCTCTGATTCACAAGCCTTACTGTTGGCAAACCACAGGGAGCCCCACAGGTGGCAGCTGGAGTCCTGGAGATGTGTCCACTGCCATTGACACCACAAGACTCTGCATCCACCAGCCTGTGATCTTCCTGCATTTGCATCCTTGCCTGTGATTGCGTGAGTCTGAAGAGTGATTTATGGTCTGGGACTGGACTTCTGAGCTAATATTGGACTTATGGACTTAATCTGGACTGGGCTGGGATGTTTTCCTAAGATACAATTACTCTTTGATGTAAAGCTCTTATCCATATATGAGTGTCCTCGGATTTGCTTCTCTAGTCAATTCAGCCAAACACAGTAATGATATCCCTTATGATGGCACATCCGTTCAATCAGCCTGCATCTCTAGCAGCTCCTTGTAAGTATACTGTGACAGCCACTGCTGAATGGTCTTCAGAAAAACTTCACTTGCTTGTGATATTAATGATACTGCTTGGCAATTTCCATATTCTGTGGAAACACCTTTCTTTGGAATTGGTACAAATATGAATCTCTTTGAGGATGTTTTGTTTTTCTTTCTGACCATTAGTTCTTGATCATCATATGCTACCTCTTGAAATGATTGCATGTTGACTTTTTGTTACAGTGACTCTGCATAATCCTCTCGTCTCTTTCGAATGCTTCTTGCGTGGTTCCATATTCTGTCCATAGAATATTTCACTGTTTCAACTCGAGACGCAATTTTTTTTCTCCACTTCTTTCCACTTGATATATGCTGAGTGTGTTCTTCCATTTAGATGTTCTAACTCCAGCTCTTTGCATATTTATAAGCCTTTACTTCTTCTCCAACTGCCCATTGAAAATTTCTGTTGAGTGTCTTACACATTTCTTTTATTTGCTTTAGCTTCTCTCCAATCAAGAGCAATTTTCAGGGTCTCTTCTGACACCACTTTGATCCTTTCGCTCTTTCCTGTCTTTGGAATGACTCTATGCCTTCCTCATCTATGAAGTCTTGACATTCTCCCACACCTGCACCAGTCTGATAATAATAGGACCGTGGTGATGCAATGACTAAGCATCTGCTGTTAACTAAAAGATTGATGGTTTGTACTCCTCCAGTAACTCTATGGGACCGAAGACCTGACAATCTGCTTCTGTAAAGATTACAACCATGAAGACCTAATGGGTTTTACGGCCACATAAGAGTGTATGAGTCAAAAATCAATTGAAAATCAACTTGACAACTCTTAACAACACAGCAACTTCATAGGGATGTTGTAAAGATTAATTAAGGCAATATGCATAACATGCTTAAAAGAGTAACCTGCATATCACGTTAAAAGAAAATGCTGTTATGATGCTTACAATGGGCCAGACATTGCTTTCCTGTATATCCAGATCTATTTACTCAGTGAAATCTGAAGGCAGAATGCAGGGATGAGTGTACTGTGGTCCTTATTTTAGAGAAGAGAAAACTGAGGTACAGAGACATTAACTAACTCATCCAAGGTTATATATATAGTAAGTCTTGGATCAGGCATTCAACCAAGGCAGTTCAGCTTCAAAATACGTTTTATCATTGTTAAACTGCTGCATTGGAGGTAATCCAAATGGAGAACTGGATAAATAATTTACCCATAAAATAGACCACTGTCCACCAATCTAGAATCTTGATGCAGAAGTAGATCATTAAAAACAGTTAAATTTTATTTATAAAAGATGTGTGTTGTGTTGCTGTTGTTGCTTGCAATAAAAGAAATGTATTCTCTCTCAGTTTGAGAATACAGGAGTCTGACATCTGGTGTCAGCAGAGCCAGGTTCTCTTGGAGGGCTCCAGGAAAAGAATGCTCTCTTGCCTCTTCTAGCCTCTGAAGGCTCCTCACACTCTAGTGTCTGGGCTTGGGGATGCATCGCTCTTATCTCCACCTCTGTCTTCACGTGGCCATAACAGACACTATGGTGGACACTGTATGTAGCTTATCTAAAGTAATTCTGGTTAAAGAATTCTGGTTAAAGAGATTATTCCCTTATGGCCAAGGAAGCTGGAGTCCAAAGCTTAGGTAACTTGTAGCATCTCCCATAGCTGACCTCGCAGAGTGGATAAAAATAGACCGTCTGACTCTCTCTCTTTCTGAATTACTACTCTGTATAATACACCCTTCATCCTGACTCCCTCAGCCCTCCCCATCTCAACCGGCATCCTTCCCTTCCCTCCGATATTCTTGGGCTGTGAATCATTCCCAGGTAGAAAGCCTGGGAGTCTTTCTCTTCTTTTTTCAGTCTCCCACACTGGATTTTATTGGAAACTTGCCTGAACCTATGTCCAACAGAGGCCCACGCTTTCCCATCTTCCTCAGTTTCACCCCCATTCCAGCTTCACCCTCTCTTGCCCTGCCTCTTGCAATACGCCAAGGGTTATTTTATTTACCCCCTTTTCCACTCAAATCTAGTCTTACACATTTACCAGGAAGCACCTTCAGAAATGTAGAGACTTTTTTTGGTTTCTTGGTTTTTGTTTGATTGGTTGGTTGGTATTTTATTGTTGTTTGTTAAATCATTTTATTCCCCTGCTTAAAAGTCATGAAATACAGTGAAGTCAGTATTTAATATACAGGCATATACATAGGTACATGTATTCATATGATGATGGGGAAATAGATCAATATGCATAGACTTATGGACTTAGAATTAGGACAGCAGATGGGCATTGGACCTCCATCAGGTACTTCCTCAGTGCAAGATCATTTTGTCCTTTTAAATTGGCATTCCATGATGTGCAGTTCCCTGACACGATCACAGAAAACAAATGTGTGTATAAGCAAATGTGGTGAAGAAAGCTGATGGTGCCTGGCTATCAAAATATGTAGCATCTGCCCACTCGGATGGAGGTTCAATTCCAGCTCCACAGGAGCAAAGGCTGGGCTTCCTACTCCCACCACCAGAGGGCAGTGATGCCAAAAAAAATATGTAGCATCTGAGGTCTTAAAGGTTTGAAAGTAAACAAGCAGCCATCCAGCTCAGAAGCAACAAAGCCCACATGGAAGAAGTACACCAGCTTATGGGACCAAGAGATACCAAAGGGATCAATGATCAGGTTTCAAGAACTAATAGTCATAACATTATATGCTCACTTTCCTGATATGATCATTGATGACAAATATGTGCATAAGCAAATGTGGTGAAGAAAGCTGATGGTGCTCAGCTATCAAAAGATGTGTGTCTGTGGTTTTAAAGACTTGAAGGTGAATGAGTGGCCATCTAGCTTAGAAGCAAGCCCACATGGAAGAAGCACAACAGCCTGTATGACCATGAGGTGTCAAAGGGATCTGGTATCAAGCATCAAAGACTTAAAAAATATATCATTATAAATGAGGGAGAGTTAAGATTGGGGACCCCAAACCCATCAATAAGTGAAGAGACATCCTCTTACAGAGGGGTTGTAGCAAGGAGATGAGCCAGTCTAGGTGCAATGTAGTAGCAATGAAATGTTTTCAAATGCTTCCTCACACTGACTATCATTATCCCAATTCTGCTAGACAGGTTTGGCTAGACCAGGGGATGCACATTGGAGTCAAAAACATGGAAACTTAGGATAGATAATCCTTTGAGACTAGTGGGGAATGGTGACATTGGGTGGGTAGAGGAATGGTTGAGTAAAAAGGGGGAACAAATTTCTTGGATCTACATGTGACCTCCTCTCTGGAGTGTGCACAATGGGGGGGGGTGTTGAGTGAAGTGACACATTAGACAGTGTAAGATATGTAGAGGTAATAACAATTTGTAAATTATTGGAAGTTCATGGGGGAGGAGAAGGGGGAAGGAGAAATATGGGGAGTTGGAATTTAAAAAAGAACTAGAGGAAAGAGGGGAAGAGGAGCTTATGCTGGAGGGGTTCAAGTAGATAATGTAGATGAATGTGACAACATGTGTACAAATATGCTTAATACGAATGATGTATTGAATGTTGTCAGAGTCCCCAATAAAATCTATTATTTCATTGGAGCTTGCATGCATTCTTTTCTTTTCTTTGTTGGTAGTTAAGTAGTGCTTATTTTTTGCTAAAGTGCATACCCAAATTTATGCAAGCAGGGCAGAGGTTGTGGATGATTCACAATCCTAATTAGGAGGGAAGACTCTCTTCATCCAACAGTCTCCAACCACCTGTTGAATTAGATTCTCAATCAGAATCATCCAGAATTGAGTGTGCCTCGCAGGATGCAGCCTCGCAGCTACAACTTTCTCAGCCAAAGGGCAGAGAGCTTCAAGAAGACCAGGAGCAACTCCTTTGAGCATAAAGGTGGTCTGGATTAATCGCCTGTCACAAAATGCACTGGTGCAACGCCACGTGCACCTCTGAGGGTCACACTGATAGGTGAAGGAATCAGGTCCTTCTTGGACAGTTTGTAAACCTCCTCTTTCATGCTGTTGGATGTCATCTTCACCCAGGTGGGGATGCTCCTACAGGGATAAGCCCTTTCCCAGAAGCATGCATGGGACACGTGATGATGGAAGTCAGGAAGCATGGGGAGTGGGAGAGGCTAAGCCACATCTGTTCTTTACAGATGCGATAAGGAACCCACAACCAACTGATGTTCCCCTTTTGCAACCCTGTCAGGCCTGCCTCTGCCTCTGGCCTTCAGTGCCTACTCGCTGTAAATTCTTTTCCACCTCCAGAGCCCTGCATTCTCGCTGTCTTCCTGGATGTCCAGTCCCACACCGCTCACAGCAGTGGCTCTGTGTGGTCCCAGGGACTCGGTTGTAAAGTCTTCACTTGAGCAAAGCTGCCTTTGGCCACTCGATGTAAAGTCACCCTGTAGCTCCAGTTTCCTCTGTCAGACACGCCCTCTCCCATTCTTTTTCTCCAAAACAGTTTGTTCTTGTGGCCATCAAATATTTATTGGGCACCTGCTGTATGCCAGACACCAAAGAATACCTACTATATGCATACCTACTGTATGCAGCCCTTTAATAACAGCAACAGAGTGGAAACAACCCAAATATTAGGTGGTAGGGAACTTGCTAAATAAATGAGGAAAAATACGATGCAATTGGAAAAACAATGAGGAAATTCTTCATTTGATGGAGGAATATTATCTCCAAGATAGATTGCTAAGTGAAAAAGGGTGGGTGGGGGGTAGGACAGTAGGTAAAAGAGCAAGGATAATGGCCAACATGTATTGGTTTGTGGATCAGAGCCTACCTTCTGATACATAAACCAAAGACCAAACTCACTGACATCAAGATGACTCTGACTCAGATAGACTGGAAAGGACAGGGTGGGGCTGCTCCTGTGGTTTTCTGAGACTGTGTCTCTTGACAGGTGTGGAAAGCCTCATCTTTCTCTTTTGGTGCAGTTGGTGGTTTGAAACTACTGACCTCACCGTTCGCAGACCAATGTGTGACTCTATGCTGCTGGGCCGCCGGATACCTCCTGAAGGATTCATATGTATATACATACACACATACATACACACACAACTGATAGTCCTAGATGCCTCCAGCATGGCAAGGGGAGATGGGGAGACAGTGTGGCACTTACTCAATCTCCTGTCAATTTGGGAAGGGTGGAGTCTAGCCTGTCAATCAGGTTCTAACCAATGAGGCCTCTGTGTGGGTATGGCCTTCTCCTGAAGATTCTGGGAATCCTTATCTTCCTCCATGGACATGAGATCCATTCTCTCTCTGTTACACATTCCTGTTGACAAGTCACATGGAGCTACACTGATGGCACCTAGAGTCCTGGAGTTAAGGAGCCAGGTGGAGACCCACAGCAGCGCTGAGATGCTGCCACCACCACTGGATCCTCAATACTTTCCACCCAGTAGCCTGTGATCTTCCTGCATTCAGCATCACTGCATGGCTGCATAAGTCTAAAGAGGAATTAATGGATTAGTATCAACATAAGCGGTAATATCAGACTTATAGATTTGATCTGTACTGGGCTGGGATGTTTTCTTAATGTACAGCTTTTCTCTGATAGAAAGTTCTTTCTGGTATAGACGAGTGTCACTGGATTTGTTTCTCTAGGCAACCCGGACTAACACAGACAAGGAAGGATGGAGTGGGAAGGAGGTTTTATTCTTAGTGTCTTTTCTTTTGAATTAAAGGGTTCCCCACATTTAAAATTATAGAGATATATAAATAAAACCATTTACTCTTTTGCTTCCCTTTTCCCCCACAATTAAAATAGACCACTTGCAGGATCCCTCTTTTCTTGACTAAAAAGGGAAAAAAAGAATAAATAAATTAGAGGCACCCTCTTGGCAGATATCAAGGTGTCACTGAAAGAGGAGAATCCATGTCACTTTTCACCTGGAAATGTGCTTGGAGCTGTTTCTTGGTATTAAGTTATGGGAGTGAATGTGACTCGGCCTTTTCATCAATGGAACTAGTCATAGGAATCATGTCAGAGGCTATATATTTTTAAACATCTCTTGTGAGTTCCTCTAAGTAGAAGTGATTTAAAAATCCACTTATATTGCAGCCTTCTCTTCAGACTTTATTGTCATCAACATCTGTTTTTTAAAAGAAAACAGCTTTCACTCTGGGAATACAGATGAGCTCTGACAAGACGATTTACAGTATCCCAGCTCTCCATAGCACAGCGGAGTGCACTCTGGCTAAGTCATGGGCTGGACTGGGCTGGGCTGGGGCAGAGGGGAAGCACTGGGCACCGACTCCCCCGGGAATAAACCCAGTGTGGGCAGCGGTGGGAAACCAGGGCCTTTAGAAAGAGCGGTGCCTCCGAGATGTGTGTAGTGCCTGTAACCCAACAACAATGAACACCCCTGATGGTCTGTAAAAACCCACTCCAAGCCAAACTCCCTGCCACTGAGACGAAGCCAACTCATAGCGAGCCCGTAGGACCAGGAGGAAGGGCCCCGTGAGTTTCTGAGAAGGTAGCCCCAAAGCCGCGCCCCTGGGAGAAGCTAATGCCCTTCACCCAGAGGGCTAGCCTTCCTGTCCGAGTCAGTCGGACCCTCGCCACCACTGGGTCAGACAGCCGCCTTCATGTGATCATCAGCAGGTGGCAACTTCTTTACTGCCACCCCGACCCCCACCGAATGTTGCAGCTGGAAGGGGCCTTACAGGCTTTCCCCAATTTTTCCATTTTACAGATAACAGCAAACAGGCACAGTTCCAGATAGGTCACCCTATTGTCTGAGGTCACGCAGGAAGTGAGTGATGGTAGTGTCCGATCCGGAAGAGCCTCCTACCACGCATGGTGTGTTTGTACACGGACTGCATCTTGGACAGGTGAGAAAGGGCTAAGTTGGGGTTAGGGGTGGGAGGGTAGCTCCTTTCAAAGTGTGATGGCACTACTAATTAGCTGGAAAAGCTTGAGCAAGTTTCCCTAAGCTCACTGAATCTCAGACTTTAAAAAACATATATTTGTTTGTTTTTTTAAACTACACTTTGCCATTGGTTGAAATGATGTGAACACTGCCTGGACCAGGTAAGGGAAGTCACAGAGTTTGTGGGCAATGGAATTATAAGGGAGAGGGATTTCTCCGCGGACATTTTGAACACCCCAAGCAATGGATGACACAGCAAGTGGTGGTCATTTTGTTTTGAACCCGGTTCCAGTGAGTAAGAAAGAACATGTATTGAAAATTTCTTCACAGCCAACACCACAGCTGGAGAAGATATGCATGTGTTTCATATTCCTTTGACATTGTGTCCCCTTCCCCCTCTTGTGTTTCCATTGGATGGCTTTGTCACCACCCAGGCATCTTCTCTGTCTTTCACCTGCCACTCTCCCACCTGGCACTTGAGGGACACAAGGATAGTACTCTCCATTACGCCCTAGGCTCCCATCCTAGAATTGCAGGTGGACTGTGGGACTCTGCTTATCCTGAACCACCATGAGCCTGCCCAGAACATGCTCACTCACCTCCATTCCAACCCCAGGAGACCAGACTCTCTCACACCTCCAAGTCTTTGCACACGCTGTTTCACCTACCTGAGAGACCATGTAGAGACTGCTTTTCATCTATTCCACCATTTTTAATTAATATTTTATAGGGCGCTCATACAGATGTTGTAACAATCCATAATTCAACTAGGTCAAGTGTAATTTGTACAGTTGCTACCACAATCAGTTTCCAAGCATTTTCTTTCTTCTCAAACTCCTTGATAGCAGCTCCCCTTACCCCCTCTCTCCTCAGAAGCCCTTATTGTTATTATATATATGTTTAAAATGTATGTATTTTTGCCATGGGAAGAGGGAGCTGATAGCTAGAATTACTGTACAACTCCATCAATATTTATTAAGCACCTATTGCACCTCAAATACTGTATAAGATCCACATACAGTTATGAACAAAACAAACACAAACCTCTTGCTCATCAAATTTTTCATTGTTTCTGGGCAAATTAAAAAAATTTTTTTTTCATTGTTTCTGATAGGACTTATGTTTTAGAAAAATTGATTCCTAGTAATTGATTTCAAGTAAAACTGATGCCACCAACACACACAATGTAATCCCTGAAACCTCTGTGTCCCCATGAGAGAGTGGCCTGTGCTTCCAGGTCAGCCTTCTATGGATAGATGTTCTGGGCAACCTTCTTATAGAGTGGGACTATGGATGACTCCTCCCCTTCACCTACTTGTCAGCCAGCAGCCACTCCCAAGACCACCCCTGTGTCAGGGCAACAAATACACTGACTACAATTGTTGGAAGATTAAGTGAGATATCTGATTGAGAAGTGTCTGACTCAGTACCTAGAGAAAGGGAGTTGAATATATATTTTATACTTTGCAGTGCAGACTCCTATTGATGACTACAAGCAAGGATTTGGGGGTAAGACTGTGTTCAAATCATACTGACCGAATCTTTGGGAAAGCTGCAAGCTGATGAAGTCTGGAAGTACATACGAGCCTATACCAAGAAATTTGAAAGCTCGGGCCAACCAACATCCATACTTGCACAATTTCCTACAGAATGTACACATTCTAGAACAGTTTCATTACCACCGCATGCAAGTAAGATATTGCTGAAGACCACTCAGCGACAGTTGCAGCAGTACATTGGCAGGGAGCTGCCAGAGATTCAATCCAGATTCAGAAGAGGCTAGGAAACAAGGGATATCATTGCTGATGTCAGATTGATCTTGGTCCAGAGCAGAGAATACCAGAAAGGTGTGCACTTGTGTTTTTATGGACTATGCACAGACATTTGTGTGAATCATAACAAATGATGGAGAGCATTAGGAAGGAAGAAAATTCCAGAACACTTCATGGTACTCGTATAGGACCTGTCCATGGATCAGGCGGTCAAACACAACTGGAGAATACTGAGTAGTTTAATATTAGGAAGTGTATGCATCAGAGTTGTATCCTTTCATCATAGGTACTCTATGGATGCTGAGAAGATGATCTGAGAAGCTAGACTGTATGCAGATGATGGGGATGAAGGCTTATTAAAAATCTGTGCTATAGGGCTGAGTCCCGGTAGCGTAGTGATTGAGGCGGGACTGCGGCCCAAGGGCTTGGCGGTTCAAATCCAGCAGCAGCTCTCCAGGAGCAAGGCTGGATAGCTCCCACAACCACCAAAGGGCAGTGATGCCCCCCCCCCCAAAAAAAATCTGTGATATGCGAGGACACAATTTGCTTGGTGAAAGTAAAGAGAAGTTGAGGCAAAGGTCCAGGGCTGCCGTCTTCAGTCTGGATGACATCGCACAGAAGGCCAAAATCCTCACAGCTTTCCCAGGAGCTAACATCATGAGAAAGAGAAGAAAGAAAAGCTGTCAAAGATTGACTCTTGCTCGCATCCCTAGTGAATGCTCCCGGCAGCAGCAGGTAAGCAATCACAGGATCCCTGGCCTAGGGTCAATCTGCAGCACAGACCTCCTTAACAAGTTAGAGAGCCAGAAGGTCACTTTGAGGACTAACGTGTACCTCACCCAAGCCAGACCATTTTCAATCTCTTCATAAGAATGTGGAAATTTGGTGTTGCCTAAGCAATACAGAAAAGGGATCAATGCCTTTGAATTATGGTACAGAGGAGTAAAGATTCCATTGAGAGAGTAAAGTCTTCTGTTTGTCCAATTGGATCAGGACAGCCTACGGGCAGAGAACGGAAGGCTGACCCCAAAATAATGCAGGTACTTTTCCACCACACTGGCCTGCATTCTGAGACTGAACAGTATCCTTAGCCCTGCTATAAAAAGTCAGGCTGAGCCCCGGTGGCGTAGTGGTTGTGCGCGGGACTGCGGCCCACTGGGATGGAGTTTCAATTCCGGCTCCCAGGAGCAAAGGCTGGGCCTCCTACCTCCACCACCTGAGGGCAGTGATGCCTAAAATAAAAAAAAAAAAATTTTAAAAAAAAAGAATGCAAAAAGTCAAGAAGAGATTTTCACACTAAAAGAGACATTATTTGATGGCTCCCAGGAGTTGAAAAGGAACACAGGGAGGGATGTCATGGTCTAGAAGGCAGACAAGCCTCACCTTGAGTAAAACTCATTGCCATGGAGTCGATGCTGACCCACAGATAGCCCTCTGTGGATTTCTGAGCCTGCGATGATTTACAAGAGTAGAAAGCCCATCTTTCTTGCTCAGACTGGCTGGTGGTTTTGAACTGCCAACCAAGCACATCCCAACCCAATGGATAGCCACTCGACCACCAGGGTTGCCTTTAACTTGAGTAAAGGAAACGGTGATATACTGTAAGAGGGAGCTTACCACAAAAGAATGGAGGCAGGGAAATCGCTGGCAACTTTTCAAGAGCTAAAACCAGCAGAGGCAAATATTGTAATTTCCCTAATCCTGCGATTGAGCAGAGGCTTGGGTGTACATGTGTAGGTTGAATAAGTGTGGGTGGAAGAGTGTGAGTGTGTCTATCAATAGATTCAGTAGAGAATATTTGTATTAACCTTTGCTGAAAATGTATCTGAATATGGTGATCACATGAGGGAAAAATTACTTTTTAGACATAACCAAACACCTGGGGTGGGGGGGGTTGTAGGTCGATCATTTGATTGGTTCCCCCTTTCTTCCCCTTACCCCCACCCCCACCTCTTCTCTACTCTCATGGTATCATGACTCTCATTATTGGTCCTAAGGGATTTACCTGTCCTGCATTCTGTGTGTCCAGGGCTCTTACCTGTACCAGTGTACATGCTCTGGTCTAGCCAGATTTGTAAGATAGAACTGGGCTCATGATAGTGGGGGTTGGGGGGGGGGGAAGCATTAAAGAACTAGAGGAATGTTGTGTGTTTTGTCAATGCTATTCTGCACCCCGGATAGCTCATCCCTTGCTAGTGACCCTCTCTGAGGAAACATCCAATTGTCGCAAAGGGGCTTTGGGGCTCCACTTCAACCCCACCTGGTTCGCATGGAAATGGCTGTTTGGGGTCTTCTGATGCCTAATACCTGGTCGCCTCGACACCTCATGATCACACAGGCTGGTGTGCTTCATCCATGTGGGCTTTGTTGCTTTTCAGCTAGATGGCCGCTTATTTAACGTCAAGCCTTTAAGACCACACATGCTATATCTTATGATAGGCAGGCACCATCAACTTTCTTCACCACGTTACCTTATGAACCCATTCTGTCTCCAGCAATCATTTTGGAAAGGTGAGCATCACAGAATGCCAGCTTATTAGAACAAAGTATTCTTGCAATGAGAGAGGACTTGGCGTAGTGGCCCAATGTCTGTCTGCTGATCTTGATACTTAACTTATAAATATACGTAGATAGACCTATATTCCTATGTTATATATTCACATATGTATGTGCCTATGTTTGTAATTTGATAGAAAGCCTCACCTTTCTTCTGTAGAGTGGCTGGTAGTCTTGAACAACAGACCTTGTAGTTAGCTGCTCAGTGCCTAACCAGGGCTCCTACCTCAGGAGCTAAGGAGATCTAATTAATATCTCATGTCTTTTGCCTCCTAGCTCTTTCCTCCATTTCCTCTTACGTTCTTCCTGTCCCACTATCATATTCAACCTTCACTGGGCTCTCTGAACTTTCTGGGCTACATCAGCTTGATCAACCCCCCCACCAGGCATGCTATGCCCTCCTCACCATCGGTTGGCCATTGACTAATTGTTGGCTTTTCTTCTGAGTTTGCTTTTGTCTGGAAGCACAGCTGGAAACTGCTCACTGCAATTTGAAACCCCAGAGGTGCAGGCTCTGTCCTGGTGGCAGCACACCTTCCCCTACTGAGAGAAGGGTGGGCATGAGGTAGGGTAGCAACCCGAGGTGACAGGTTGTGAAGCATAGTAGCCCACCAGCCCTCAATCTTGAAGGAAGGGAGCAAGGGAGAACCTGCACCTGGGCTCAAAGTCCTGCATTTCTCCCAGCTCTGTCCCACCCAGGCTGGGGGCTCTGAGCAATCCCTTCCATGTCCCTGAGCCCTCCCCAAGCTTTAACTTCATGAAGAACTAAATGGAACAGTAGTAGCCAAGGCCCTCATAAGAGAGAAAGGACAAGTGGTGGGATTATGGTCCTTCAGTCCAAATCTCAAGAGCTGGGCTTTAGGACTAAGTTTGATGGAACGAATTCCAGCAAATACTTGGATTTGTCTGGCTTCCTCCTTTCCTACAAATTTGCAGCACCACCCTGGAACTCAGGCAGTGCCTGGGTGGGTGGTAGGCATCGGTATGCATTCTTTTCAGGAAAGAAAATAAAAGTTCACAGCATACCTGTCTCTATACTACCCACTCCACTGTAACCCCCAACAACTTCTGCCACTAGAAACAAGCTCAGGATGTTGCCTGAGTTTCTATTCCAGTGAATACTGTGTACACACCTCACTGGATTTTGTGTCTAATTTCTTTCACATAAATTTCTACATGATCTCTGTCTAATACAGTGGCCACATGTGACTACTGGAGAACCAACTTTTTTTTAATTCATTCTAATTTAAAAGCTTATAATGCATTCAGTTGACTGCAAGCTGAATGCACCATATTTTTCAGACCATAAGATGCACCTGACCATAAGAAGCACCAGTTTTTAGAAACTGAAAACAGAAAAAATATTCTGAAATTTTTTCCAAAAAATTTTTTCCAAAAAATTTTTTCCAAAAAATTTTTCAGGGAATATATCCAGAAAAAATATTCAAGAAAACAAGAAAAATATTGTGAACCAAATAGTATCAGTATACTAAAATATTTAGTGAAATAAAGCAAAACACAGTAACATTTAACAGCATAAACTCAACAGTGGTGTTAAGAATCATCATCACTGTACCAAGGGCTCAAGTGGAAAATGTTTGGAAATGTATGTGGCAGCATGTGTGCAGATGTGCTTGATACAAATGATGTAATGAATGTTGTAGTAACTGTAAGAGCCCCCAATAAAATTATTTTTTAAAAAAAGAATCATCATCACTTTGATTATCAAATGAGAGGAGGCATGCACTGTGCAGATCCTGTGACCTGACTGACATTGAGTCTCCAGGAGGCAGGATTCCCCCCAAACCTACAGCAATCCACAGCATGCAAACAGCAGTGAACAGTAAGCGGGCACATGGGATCATAAATGTTCTGAGGTACCACACCTTCAGACCAAAAGATGCACCCTCGTCTATGGTCATACCACTCCGAACTCACCCGATCTCGTCTCATCTCAGAAGCTAAGCAGGGTCGGGCCTGGTTAGTACTTGGATGGAATATGCACCCTCGTTTCCCTACCTCCCCAATTTTGGGGGGAAAAATGTGTCTTTTGGTCTGACAAATACGGTAGTTTGGAGTACCATGAGTATTGGATCTGCTTTTGCAGCTGTAAATTTTATGAAATAAAAATAAAGAGCAAGTATTCTGGAGGACAAGTTGACACTTGAGTTAAGATGTGCTAAGAAGGTAAAATGCACACTTGCCTCGCACCGTTCCAAAGAGTAGGTCATTATGCAAAAGTCAACATCATGCAAAATTGAAAGATGAAAATTTCAGACCACAAAACGGAGGATGAATACATCACTATGTAACTATCAAATGACCTCATTCCAGAACTGTCAAATCACTGAGAATGTTGGCCCAGCCCAGTTGGCACATAGCATTACCCTCGACTCACCCCTTGGTGTCCCTTACAGCTAGAATCGTGAAGTTATTGTGTAAAACGGTCACTATATTTTTACTGTTGTTGTAAAATGCAAAATGTAGGCTTGTATGATACTCAAGAAGTCAAGGGTAGGTATCTATTAAATTCAAAGATTCGTTTGCAACAAAAAGATGTAAAATTTTTCTTTCATAAACATCTGTCATGTTGAAAGCACAATATTTCAGATATATTGAGCTATGTAAAGTATATTATTAAAATTAATTACACTTTTTTATTTTTCAGGGTGGCTTCTAGAAATGTGATCGATTGGGTATGTGGAATTGGCTTGCATTATTTTTCTATTGGTTCTTTCATATAGTGCTGACCTAAACCCTCCTATGCTCCAAATAAGTGGAAAATTTATGAGAAAGGGTAACAGGCAGCACTTGTGTGGAAGGGAGGGAAGGAGTGAAGGAACTATATGAAAGATCC
Source organism: Nesogale talazaci (assembly GCA_004026705.1). Lineage (NCBI taxonomy): Eukaryota > Metazoa > Chordata > Mammalia > Afrosoricida > Tenrecidae > Nesogale > Nesogale talazaci. The sequence continues at coordinate 23,439 of PVJH01007483.1, read as the reverse complement.
CGGCAGCCTCTAGGAAGCTCGCGATGTTACTCTGCATCTGATTACAAGTACAGACACTGTAGGATATGCCAAGCAGTGTTGCATGAACTCACCTAATCTTCACAACAGTCCCATTAAGGATATTAATATTCCCTCTACTTCCTTGTTGAGGAGGCTGAGACCCAGAGAGGTTAGGGAACTTGCTTATGGTCTCTCAGCTGACAAACAGCTGCAAGTCCAAAGTTTTCAACTCAGTCTGTTCTAACCTCCCATGATAGCTATTGCTGCTGCTGTAGCATACACACACACACACACACACACACACACACATGCCATGCACAAGGCAATGAAACAAGTCCTTGTCCTGGGCCAGCCCTAGGATTGGCTACAGATCAGATCACTGAGACCCACAGGGTTTTCACGAGCAGATCACCAGGCCTTTCTTCCTAGTCAGTCTTGGCCTAGAAGCATCTCTGAAGCCTGTTCAGCATCGTGGTAGCAGACAAGCCCTCAACAGACAAGGGCCCCCCAAGAAGGGAGGGAAGGAGAGAGAGAAATGAACCTCCACTGTCCCCAAACTCCCACAATAGGCTGCTTCTAATTTTAGACTGTTGCCATCAATCCAACCCTCCTGTATATCAGGGTCGGATTGAATTCCACTCTCCCCTCATCTAAATATTCATGGTTCACTTCCCTCTCCCCTCTCTGTGTCTCACATTCCTCACCTGGCTCACACCCCAGTCTTCCCCACCGGGGCGCAGGGCCGCAGTGAGCAGCGTCCAGGGAAAACTTCCCCATGGAGGTGATGGAACTGTTCAGAACACTCCGAACACAACGGCGAAGCTGGGATCTGAAACAGAGAAGTGGAGCAAGGGGTGAAGAGGAGCTGGGGGAAGACAGTCTTTACCGGAGTGGACAGCGTATTACAGAGACAGGGGGATGGAGAACTTGTCCACGTAGCCAATGAGAAAGCAGTCTCTGAGGCTCCCAAGAAAGTCTGAGGGATAGGAGGCTTCCAGAGCAGGAAGATGGGTCTGTAATGGGATGAAATGGAGTCTGCGCTGGGCACTCCACTTGCACGGGTTGAACGTTTAGCAGGGAAGACAGTCACCCTGTGTCAATGGACTTCACTTGCCCAAGTATCTGGACACTGTCGCCTCCCCGCCAGGGCTCCACACCCAAGCTTTGTCACCTGTGTCTTCAGAGGACAAAACGGGCACACATGATATCCCTGCTATGGGAGAGCCAGATAAGACCCAGGGAATGCCAGCCAGCGGGCGGGTTGTGAAGATGGCGAGTGGATGTGCGAGAAGCTGGCTAAGGCCCATTTTTTGTCAGGTGCTCCTTCCTCTGCCCAGGGCAGAGGGGGCATGCTTGACAGGTGTGCCCCAGTCAGCTGCAATCACATGCCCACAGAGGGGCCTGAAAGAAGACTGAGCTTAGTCCGACCTTTCCAATGGCACTGAGCCCCGGGTGGGACTACCCTCAGGTGTCCAAGTAAGGAGGCTTCAATTTGGAGAAACTTCTGTGAAACCTTGAGTCAGAGGGCATAGAAGGGGGAGCTTATTGCTGAGCAAGAGCTGCAGGCTCTTCTGAAGCATCCTTGAGTGTTTAGGGCGGGGGCGTTGCTCATCCATCAGTGCCGCTATGCCGGGGGCAGCAGAGATGGTGGTCAGATGGCCGGCCCAGGGAACACCAGGGACCAAGAAGTAAGGCTGGCGGAAGAGATCCAATGTCACAAACATGGACACAATGGAATGGGCCCTGTATGTCAAGCGCTGTGACACTGTGCAAGGCAGCATGTGGTACATATGATTAGAAAGACCCCAGAGAGGAAGAGCCAAGGATGCCAACCTGTTGACTGAGGAGCTGGCGGTGCCTTTGTGCTTCTGCAGCATGGGAGCTGCGCCTTGAGAGACGTTCCGCAGAGAGTGCGTAAGTGGGGATGAGTAGAGTTGGAACGTGCTCAGGGGGTTTCCCGAGGCGATGAATCTTTGTAGGAGCAGAAAGCCTCCTCTTTCTTCTACACTGCGGCTGGTGGATTTGAACCTGGGGCTTAGCTAGCCAACGCTTACTGGGTTACTGTTACTGGCTTCCAGTTACCCTTACAATTGGAACAGGAGGTAGGGAGAAATCTTGGAGGGCCTCCCATGGCATCTTAAACATTTGGAATTTTTCTCCTGAGTGGCGTCCATCACCACCTCCAGTGATCTTCAAGCTGATTTCACCTCACAGGAGTGCCGTGTGTGGCATAGTAGAATAGTGACTCCCGGGCTTTCAGTGGATGACTTTGAGAGACTGCCAAGCTTCTCTTCTGAGACCCGTCCAAGTGGACTCAGCCCTCCAACCATCCAGATAACAGGTGACCCCATGGCTATGTCAATCAAGGGTAGCAGTTCACATTCAAGGGAAGTGTGGGTTTTAAGACCTGGGAGTAGGGGGCAGCTGAGAAAGAATGAATGAAAGGGAGCGTGCCCCCACACACTCTCCTCACTGTGACACCTCCTTCCAGAGCCACAGGGGTCCAGGCCTCACCTGCAAAGTGACAGGGCTTGTCCTTTGGTTGGCGGTTGGAGAGTTAGTGAAATGGGACCACGTGGGCAGAGTTTGGAGGCTGTGGGGGGAAAGCCAGGCTGGACCTCATCCTGAAGCAGGGCCCAGTTGTCCTGCCAGGTGGGCGACAGCAGGAGCCCATTAAGGCAAACCATCCATACTTATCACTTTTCCATCAGCAGCAGCATCTAATATCCCATAAGTCCCACTCTGCCCGCCTTTGCTGGTTTGGACAGCAACGCTTCGCCATGCGAAATCCAAATATGACCTACTTTCTCATGAGGAAGAAACACAATTCAAACCCCACACAGCCCGAGAACAGACAGGCAACGTGAGGTACACAACTGACTGCATAATGTTCACAATGAACCAAACCTTTTGAATAAAAGAGAGAAGCCAAGATTTCAAGGTGTTTTGTTGTGGTGGTTGTTTTTAACATAGATATTCAGTTATTTATGGTAAGAAGCCAAATGTGAGTTAGCTGCTCCTTCCGGCACTCCTTCAGCAATCAGCAGCTTGGAGTATGCTTACAAATCTTTGAATTCTTTTCTGAGGGAGAATGGGGTTAAAATCTGCAGTCAGATTGAGCTCAAACTTCCCTGAGAGTCATTTTCTTTCTTTCCCCCCAACTCTGATGTCAGAGCCCACCCCGTCGGACCTGGGAGAGGGGCTCCAGGCATTTGGGCATCTTCTCTTCCCGCGCAGCAGCCAGCCAGGGTCCCCAGCGCCCCCCTCTCTGTTCCGCTCCCGGTGAATGGCAGATTCCTCTGTCCGTGTCGGGTTTCCGATCACCATAGAAACAAACTCGGAGGCAGTTTCATTAATCATTTAGAGCATGAGAAGTCTAGGTCAGTCTGATTGCAGCATATAGGGTATCATCTCCGGGCCACATGGGACTCAGTCGATTTGAATTAAAAAAGATTAAGCTGCCCTGGGCTGCCTGGCCCCATCAGCGTAGGCTCTCATGTAACAGTGGTCTCTGGAGCCATATGGATTAGTGAGTGAAGCTATGCGTTTATGTGGCAGGGTTCAGTGAAACATTAGATGGCTGCAGGTGTCTGAGGGGAAGACGACAGGGATCACATACAGTTTTGTTTTTTTTATATATACTTGTTGCTGTTCTTTTGAAACTGGAAACAATAACTCAGTTTTATTTCTTCAGTGACAGTTACCGCTCTTGCTGACCATGAAATGGTACATTTGTTACCCGGGGTTTATGGTTCACGACGCCACGGTCTCCAGGAGGCCATCAAGGGTCCTGCAGAGGGTGGTGGTAAAAAACGCTGATATTTCTCTCTCTCTCTCTCTCTCTCTCTCTCTCTCTCTCTCTCTCTCTCTCTCTCTCTCTTTTTCTCCTTCTCTGTTCCTATGGAATGGAGGAAAACACCTCGAATAAAATATTGGTGGCATTTGCATTCTCCTGGCATCAAGATTGATGAAGGCCAGGAAATTGACTTCGAGGTGACTACAAATCAGTTGCATGGGAGCCCCACCCCCTTCCAAAGGACCTACCTTATTTAGGGGCTGCCCGGGACTTCAAAGAAAGTCAGTAACTCAGGCCAGACTGCTTTATGACTTCGAGGAGCGAAGATGTTTCAGGGGGAAGACATAGGCTTCACAGTCTCGGAAACGTCTCTTGGTGGTGGGCAAAAGCTCTCCACGATGGAACTGTCCATTGAAAGCGCCTGATACTCGGCTTCCTGCAGATTCATTTCCTAGGTCTCGTCAGCTGACCTTCCAGGTGGGGAACCTGAGACAGAAGGTTGCGCCTTAGGCCAGCCACCTTGGACTAACCTTGGAGACCGTTGGACCTGGGCAGCCTCAGGCCTCAGGTTCAGCAGGTGTGTCTACCGGGCGGCGATGCCCGATCCAGTGGGCAGTTTGTTTTTCCTTCCCGAGGTTGTGAAGCATGCTGCGCTGGGAAAACCAGGAAGGAGGAGTCAGTCCCCCTATCCTCATTCAACCCAGCAGCACCTGTGGGTGACAAACCATAGGCTAGAAACCAAGTACTCCAGCCAGTGATGTTGCTGCCCTGGGTCCCCTCCTAGGTCGAGTCACACTACTTCTGGGTCTCTGTTCCTTGTCTTTGAAACTAGACTAAAGTTTAAACCTCCAGCTCTAAAGTTTAAAAATCCCTTCTGAGACGAAGCACTTGACGTGTTTGGGAAGACAGCAAGAAAATGGCCCCAGCCTCAGGAGTCAATGATGGACGGGGTTGGGGAAGTGTGATCTCAAGTCAGACTTGGCCCTCAGTAGCTGTCCATTCTCTGAGTCATCCCCATCCCACACCTCCACACCAGCCAGGCTCCCAGGATGGCACCCCACACCTATGTCCTGAGCCAGCATCTCCCTGGGTGGTTATCCTGGTCTCCAGACTATTAGCCTTCAGAATCTCACTCTCCATATGAAGGGTGGGGGCTCTCGAAGGTTTTCAACAAGCACTGGTTTGGTGGGATAGTTTGAAACAGGCTAGCCAGACTAGCCCACTGCCAGGGTTCGTTCAGAGAGAAGAAAGGCAGGATGTGTCAAAAACTCAGGGGGTCTGGCTCCAGAAGCAGCCCCTCCCAGAAGGCACTGTAGCAGGTGGCTCTAGAATAGCAGCAAGGTACTGGCTGACTATGACCCTTTCACGGCTCTAAGTCATAGTGCACAGAGAACAGTGCAGCCGCTGGAGTCAGAGGTGCTGGGTGGGTCTGGTCTTCTTCCCTCTCTCATTTGCTATTTGAGCTCAGGAAAGTGACTTGATCTGAGGACTCTGGTCAGTTCCTGCTTAGAGAGCAGAGGACTTTGACTTACAGCCCCTGGGAGGGCTGCTGGCAGAAAGCCTTCAACTGTCCATTCCCCTATAGGGATTGTTTCCACGAAAGAGTGATTTGCCTAAGGCCATGGCTCCTCCCTGGGGCCACTTGCATCCAATGAGTGACCAGCATAGAGGTCTAAAAGTCTCCTCCCCTCCCAACTTGGAACAACTCAGCAGGGCTAGGCCAGTTTCACAGCTTCCAGTGTAGACAGCAGGGACCATCACTTAGAAAACCCCTCCACTCCACTGTTCTCTCTGCCAAGCCCTCCTTCAGCCCAGCCTTTCCCCATCACAACCCCCCAAGGCAGAACATGCAATGGGAGGTGTCCAGCCAATTGGCTGCTCATCACCTTTCCAAGAAGCCCAATTGGGGACTGCTCCTCTCAGAGCCTCTTGGCACTTCTCCTTTCCTCATTGTCACCCCTGAGATCGTGGCCGTGCCTCACTGTCAAGATTAGCACCATGGAGAGCATGGAACTCCCTAACACTCTGCCACCGAGTCAATTCTGATTCTTCATGACCGTGGTAGGACGGAGTCGAACTGCCCCCAGTGAATTCCAGAGATGGCAACTCTTTCCAGGAACAGAAAGCCTTGTCCTCCCCCTGAGTGTTAGCGAGTGGTTTCAAACATTGACTTGGTGGTCAGCAGCCCAACCACGACACATCAAGACTCTGGCATAAAGAAAATGTACGATACACAAGTTGTGTGCTTCCATATGTAATTATTCTCAAGGGGTATCATGAGAGGACCAACTTCTAGCAACCTTAAGTGTGACAGAGTCGAGTGTGACCCAGGGCTGCGACATCTTTATGGTAATAATAGTGGTTATTGTGTCATTCCATCTCCTTGAGAGTCCCTCTCATTCTTGCTGACTCTACCAAACATGATCTCTGTCTCTCACGATTAGACTTTCCTAGTGCTGTGTCCTCTGCCCTAATGGACACCCTGGGTTTGCAGAAGAGCTTGACTTGATCTTGAAGAATAAATTTGGATCCCTGGAGAGAGCACAATGGGAATGGCAGAGGTGCCAGTCCTCTTCAGACCTTCTTTTCTTCTTCTTCTTCTGTGATGGGAGAGCCTAATCTTTAACAGGGCACACAGCCACCCAGGCTAAAAACCACATCTGTCAGTTTCTGTAGAAGATAGCTGTGTTCATGTGACTAAACTCTAGCTAATGGGGTATATTAAAAGGGCATATGCAACTTTCAAAGAGTATCGTTTATGGCAGAAAGCCTGCCCTCTTACTTTACTGCCTCCTTCATGAAATGCAGATGTCATGACTGGAGTGACACCAGCCATCTTGGGCCAGGAAGTGATCTTAGACAACCAGGCAAAGCTAAGCAGCAAAATGGAAGCATTCGGCTGCCTGTAACCCCGAGAGAGCAACAAGCCACTGTCCTGTTGGGTTGGGCTCTTTGTATCCAATGGAACCATAAGTCACCCAGAAGGGCATCTAGCAAAGACTCAGAAGCACAACTGTGTAAGATCACGAAGAGCTGATCTGTCAGTAATCATGACAGCCATACCAGGGAGGGTTCTGTTATGATAGTTAAAGGTTTGCATCCATTCCATGATGAATTAACGCTGTAGACAGCCAATCAATTGAGAAGACATTTTCTTGGGGCATGGCCTGCTTTCAATAGATGTAGATACTTGAAAAGCTGTCTCATTTTCTGCTACCTCTGAATCCTGCATCTGGCTCCTCATCAGACCACCAGTTGCTTCTACAACTGTGTGGGCCAATTTTCTTGAGATAAACCTTTCTCATTTACATATATAAGAATTGTTGGGTTTTGCTTCTATAGAAAACCCAGCCTAGGACCTCTGCATATTCCTATCATGCCTTATTGATTTCAAAGCACTTTTAGATTCTTTTTCCATTTCACCTGTACAAGGTTGTACAGAAAGAGACATTTATTTATCTCTATTTTACAGATGAGGCAATTGAGGGAGAGTCAGAAGGATGGAATATTTGCCCGAGTTCACACATGCTAGAAAAACCTGCAGAGCCAAATTGGGAACCCAGGAATTCCGAGGCCTGGGGCTGGCTTTGCCTAAGTGCTTCAAATGGATGCTGCTGATAATTTGCTCAACACATTTAAGTTAATAGTTTAGGCAAAAACTTATATCCAGGAAACTTACAGTGGTCTGTACATAAGGGGCTGATTTCAGCAGCTTTCAAGTTGTCTTTAATGTTCTTTTATTGGCTTTAATTGAACACCTGCTTGTGGGCACCATGGTTTATCATACCAGGTGCTTTTACATGTACAGCATATAATCCACTCAGATGAGCTCTTTATCGTCTGTTTCCAGGTTCTAGTCTCTATCATGCTTTGGTCTCCACAAAGCCTTCTCCGGTGGCCTATGGGCCTCTGTCACCTTATGAGGTGGTTCCCAGGTGGACTCGTGCAATAAGCTCTTAACTAGATCTTCACTAAGCGAAAGCAAGGTCAACCCTTCAGACATAGTAACAGAAGCAATGATTCACTGAGGGCATGGAAAGAGAGAGGGGGAAGGGAGGGAGAGGGAAATGATAGCAACGATGACTATATAACTCCACTTGAGGGGAACGAATAACACAACGGTAAGTGAACGGACACATCGCATGGTATCAGAGACAGCAAAACAATAAAATAAAATCATGGTAATTTTTTTAAAGATAGGGTTCTGAAGGAGTCTATTGGTTTAAGACTAATGAATGAGGCAGTCTCCTTAGAATTGACTGAGGTGCAGGAAACCAAGCAGGGGCTCTGGAGTCAGAGAAAATCATTCCTGGAACAGCTCAGCCTCACCAACTGAATGACAGTGGGCAGCTGAGCTAGCCTGTCTGAACCTTAGTTTCCTTCTCATTGGGGAAAAAAAGTATAGAAGGCAAGTAAGAGTTGACCAAGTGGGAAAAAACTCGTAAACCATTGTAGCAGTCACTGATCTGTGTCAATTTCAGAACTGGGAATAGAGGGGTGGAGTCTAGCCTGTCAATCTGGAGATGGCCAATGAGGCCTCTGTGTGTACATGACTTTCTCCTGAGAATTCTGGGACAGCTCACAGTATTTCTGAATTGGAAGGGAGAGACTTGACTCAGTCTTTTAGAGACAGACTACCAGCAAGACAACACAGCAGCCTGATATAGACTGGAGGAGCTGGAGGAGAAACCACATGGGCTTACCCTGAAGGGACCAAACCTCTGGGGCCAGAGAAGTCACGTGGAGACTCTTACCAGCGTTGAGATGCTTGGGGAGCCACAGAGAGACCCCTGTCAGTGCTGAGATGCTTCTACTACCACTGGTTACTGCTGATGGACCCTGAGCCCTGGAAATGAGAAGCCATGGGGAGACAGACCCCTGCCAGCACCAGAGTGCTTCTACTGCCACTGAACACACAAGACTCTGCACCCACTGGCCTGTGACTTCATAAGTCGGAGGAAACTTTATAGACTGATATTGAACAAATGGGCTAATATCAGACTTATGACCTTGGACTGAACTGGGTTGGGATGCTTTCTCACTGTCCCATTCCTTTTGCATATCAACCTTTCCCTTATAGCCATATGCATGTTTGTGAATTTGTTTCTCTAGTCTACCCGGACTCTCTCAAACATTTAGTTCATGACAGTGGGTACTTGAAGAGTATATTATCTTTTCCTCTGCTCCCAGTCCTTCTCCAGATGGATAACAAGAAAATGCTGGGAGAAGGAAGGGGGGAAATGAGGTATTTTGTGTGGAAGAGAAAGAAAAAGATGGCAGCCTTGGCCAGTGCTAGGTTGGGTGTAAAGGTAGAAACCTGGTGAGAGTCTTGTTTGGCCAAGAGTTAGAGTCAACCTCACAGACTGATGTCAAAGGAAGCGTGTAAAAGAAGTAGGTTGAGATGCCTGGCAAAGTCTCTGGAACCTGGAATCAGGATCTTGGAGGTTTCCTGCAGCTCAAACAAGCTGGTAAATTCTGGGACCAAAAAATACATTTCCTTCAAGCTGACTCCAATCCATAGCAACTGTAAGGGACAGAGTCGCAACTCCCCATTGTGTTCCCAAAACTGTGATCTTTCTAGAAGTCAACGGCTCCATCTTGCTCCTGTGGTGTAGCTGGTGTTTGAACCACTGACCTCTAAGATAGCACCAGAGTGTACTGTAGTCCTTTTGGACAAAAGGGCTCCTTTTGAACCCTAAGTTTGCACTGAGGGCATTAGATAAAGATTGGAGGTGGGGGAGAGAGTGGGTAAAGGGTGACCAGCTGGGGGAGTGGTCTCATGTGGCCCTGGTTCAAGTTTGCATCGGAGTTGCCCTGTTGAATCAGCCCACATCTGAGGGCACTCTTTGATCCTGCTGGTTGCCTTTCAGGTAAGAGAGGGGACAGGAAGGGAGAAGGCGGGGCATCCGCTAGTGTGGCTTCTCTTCTTTGTCCCATCCTTCTCAGAAATCTGACTACTCTCTGTCCCTATTGCGGGAGTCGGGGGCGGGGGGGACGGCTTCACTGCTAACTCACTCCTGGGCTCCATGAAGAGCAGCCAGAGAGCCTGCAGAGTCCTCAAGGACATCTATCTCCCCTGGTGATCTTGAACTCAGAACGAGGTTCTGTGACTTTGCCTGCTGAAAGGTAGACGTGGGGAAGACTTGCTCTGCAATGTCCTTGTCTAATTGGGTCGGAGACAGATGTCTCCTCTGACACTCCTGTCCGTGGACCCCAGACTCCCCCTCCTCCGCTAACACTGCCCTCAGTTTTCCTTAGGAGGCTTGGGTCCAGCAGGAGTCAAGAACCTTCTTCATTAGACTTTCGATTCTCTTCCTAGTTTCCAGTGACGCTGCATAGACTTTGTGGATAACCTCCTCTTTGAAAGTGCTGGCAAAGGCCATTTCACTAAGGATAGACAGCCACGTGCTGCTGCATGCTTCAGCTCTGCCAGGCAGACAAGCAGCTCTTGTCTCCCCTACTCTAAACTGAGTGTAGCATCCAGTCTCTCACATTTTCTGCAAACGGTCCAGCCCCTACCTTCACTCCCTGTCTCCACCTTGAGTACAGGGCCATGTCTTCTCCTCCTGCTTTGCTCCCCGGAATACACATGCACACATGCATGTACACGTCTGGATACACGATGGTTAAACCTTACGGATAAGTTGATTGATTGATTGATTGATTGGTTGGTTGTCAGGTGCCAGCATCAACATCAAGCTCCAAAGGTGGGCACAGTGAGCTAAAACAATTCATTTCCCATCCCAATGTCTGTTTTCAGGGGCCAGGAAGATGCCTAGGAAACTGTAAGCTCAGTCAGGAGTCAAGTGACCACCCTCCTTATACCCTTCTGTCCCCACCTACAGGCTGGCCAGATTGACCCAACATCTCAGGAGACCAAAGAAAGCAAGAATAGGCTCACGCTCCCTTCCCAAAACAACATGGAGCTTCTTCTGTGGGATGACAGTATCACTAGGTTGGTGGGCCCTTACTGCAGAGGTCATCCGATGTGAAATCCCTGTCCAGTCTCCAAGAAAGATGGTCCCCCAGTCCTTTCTCTCCCAATGATGCAGATGCTTTCCCTGGACCAGCAGCCTTACAAAGGGGTTCTCCCCCCCACCACCACATTGTACCCTGGTTGGTCTCCCTGCCCCACTTCCCTCCTTCTCTGGGGACAATCAAATCTTGGCTCCCTATAAGTGATGCTTAGTGTGTGTGTGTGTGTGTGTGTGTGTGTGTGTGTAGGGTGGGGGGGTCTTTATTTTGCTCAAGACCATTGCTTCAGTTTTAAAATTACAGGTGTATGTTTAAAAATCCTTTTTCTGATTACAAAAAGTTTGGGGAACTAGGTAGTTTTCAGAGCTCACAGAAGACCATTAAAGTCACCCCTAATCTCCTCATCTTGAGGAAGGCCCTCATTGAGAGGGATTGACAGTGGCCAGGCCTAAAAATAATTGTGAGTATGGCACCCAGCCGGGCAGTGCTTCCTTCTGCTTTGCATAAGGTGGCTGAGGGTTGGAACAGTGGCTATGGCACTCAGCAATAGTATAATCCCACCCCCTTAGCCGCCACCCCTCCCCTCCACCCTGAGCTGAACACCATGGACAGTGCATTGTGCTTCCAAGTCATCATTACTCCTCTGAAGTGACCAGATTTTAAGCAGGACACCATTGACCGGGGGTGGGGAATGTTCTTGATTAAAAATTTGGTCTCTCTGGAGCAACAAAAATGTTCATAGAATGTAAAAAAATCGTATTTTAATCGATTCATTTAAATTTTAAATTTTAATTTTAAAATGCCGTGGGACATTGTCAAATTGTTAAAAAGCGGGATGTCTGGTCACCTTACCTATACCACCGCTGCCAGGCTCCATTCTGGGCCTGTGTGCAACGGAGACACTCGGAGGATGGAGGACTGATGCAACCTTAGCAATGTGGCACTCTGCAGCCCCAAGAAGGGCAGGCAGTAAAGACTCAGAAGCATCTGGGTTGGTATGGGGGTACATTTCCACAACATTTTTTATCAGAGCCATAGTGAACCTTTTTTTTTTTGGGGGGGGGCGCATCACTGCTCTCCTCTCCGGTGGTGGGAGTAGGAGGGTGGGAGTAGGAGGCCCAGCCCCACTGCTGGAATTGAACCTCTGTCCCAGTGGGCCCGCAGTCCCGCGCACAACCACTACGCCACCTGGGCTCTGCCCGTGAACCTTTTTTTTTTTTATGATAACTTTTTCTTTTAAACTCAGTGTGACCATTTCCCTATATCAGTAGATATCTTTCAAACCACTTTTAATAGTTTCAATAGTTCATCTCAGGAGCTATGGCCATTAATTCAATCACTCTCAGAGGGATTACTTTTGCAAACTTTTTTTTTTCTTTTTCAACTCAGGCTCCCAGGTCAGAGCCACAAGGGCAGGGGGTGGGGGCTCCTCGGATCAGGGGACTCTCCCTGCCCCCACATCTCTCTCCAGTCATCCATTACCCCTGGTCTGCGTGGGCCTCCCTCCACCTTCAGCTGGAATCAATTGCTCTCACTTCCGGCCCTTCCCTCCTGCCCTGTAACATCAATCAACCAGCAAGGCACCGGCTCGGTGCCCGGCCCAGTGCCAGCAGTCTGAGAGGTACCAGAGAAAGGCGGGTCTGACCTGCCTTCAAGGACCTGCGTCCTGTCTGGAGAGGTAACGGATATGTCTGGCACACAATCAAGAGAAGGCTGGCGAGGGAAGCGGGGCTTACAGGTTGTCCTGGGGCAGTGGGGAGGGGAAGGGAGGAGGTTCGGGAGGCAGGAGAGAAAGATGTAGAGGCTCATATTCTCTGAGCGGTGCTAGGCACAGGGCTGGGAGAGCACTCTGACTGTAATCATGGGAAGCAATGGGTGACCAGGTGCGGAGAGCTCGGGGGAGGGCTGGAGGAGGGGAGGAGCCTGCTTCAGCTGGGCTGGCGGTGGGGGGAGAAGGGGGTCCCAGTTCCAAGTGAGTGCCCCCAGTGGCTAGGGGCAATCATTTCGAAATGAAGGTAATGATCCAATTAGTGGTTATCCATCAAGTTCAGTTATCTTTCCCTGGACTGCGGAGAAGAGAAGCTAAGTAAACACGTGCCTCGCACAGGGACATAAAACCAGACTCCCTTGTGTTGCAAAATGAGTTCAAGATGCAGGCGCGGGACCTCTCGAGCCTGCAGGTTCATGTCTCTGTGGCCAAAAGAAGCAGGAGAGCCTCCTGGATGAGCAGGTCTCTGAGATGGCCATTCTCCCTCCAATCTCCTGATCTAGCTTCCGCCCCCGCCCCCTCCCTCCTCGGGGAGTGTTAGGAGAGGCCGGGTCACAGCTGTGAGTCTGGCAAAGGCACAGATCCCTAAGCAGTCCCTGAGCTGGGTCCCAATCAGGGACCTTCAGCTCAGCTTCAAGCCCAGAGCCACAGCCGGTCTGCACAAGGAGGCTGTGCTGAGTCCGCTTCCTTAGTGAGATTTCAAGTTTCTGAAAGCAAAGGGTGGGCTGGACCCCTCGAAGGAGGGCCTGATTTCTCGCTGGAAGGAACACTGGACTGTCGTGTGTCTCAGGTATCTCATTTAAACTGAGGTCAGGGCATGGGAAAGGGGGGGGCCGGACAGTGCATTGGTTGAAGGCTGATCTGAGATCACAGCCCAGGTCTCCTGGCTCCACAAATAGGAAGCAAGGACTCCTTATGCGGCAGGCACAGTTCTGGGCTCTGAGGAGACACCAGTGAACAGACCCAGACAAAAATCTGTTGTCATGTGACTTATAGAGTGATGGGAGGCAGACAAGAAACCCAAACTCCAACTCCAGGCTCGTCTGTCCATTTTGACTCAGAGCAACCCTAAAGGACACTGTGCAACTCCTTAAGGATTCCAAGGCTAAATGTTTATGGGTGCAGACAGATGTTCCCCCCGCAGAGCAGCTGGTAGGTTTGAACAATGACTGTGCGGTGAGCAGGCCGGTGCCCAAGCAGGGTTCCTTCAGGCAGACCAGGAGAATAAGAGACAGGCCCACACGCAGCTCTTGCCGGGACAGGAGCCTTGGGAGGGTTTAGTGACCATTGTGGCTGGGAGGTCCTTCTTGGAAGGTGCCTTTGAAGCCTAGACTTGATGCAAGAGTGAGAGGAAATGATACCTTTCCAGGGAAGAGCATTCCAGGATAAGAGAACAGCAGGTGCAAAGGTCACCAGGCCAGTGAGTGCCTGGCATGTTACAGGAATCCCATGAAAGCCGAATGCACTGAGCAGAATGAGCCAGAAGAGAAGAGGTGGAGGGGAGGTCAGGGATAGTCAGATCGTAGGGTACCTTGCCTTCGTTGTAAGAACTTTGGCTTTTATTCTGTGAGATTGGGGGTGGTTGGGTGGCTGAGAGTCCCTGAGAGACCTGATCTGACGTCGATCAAAAGGGGTTGCCTGGTTTACTCTCCCCCCATATGACACAACTATGCCTCTCCACTTCGTTTGTTCTACAGGGCTTAGACTCTCTGTAGATGTCAGAGGAGAGAGCTCAGGAATGAGAGTCAAGCCAAGAATCTGAATACTTAGGGAACCTTAGGGAAGCTAGTCCTGCAGGTCGGTCTACCTGGCCAGAGCTCCCCCCAAAATGCGAGCCTATATCCAGGGATTATGTAAGGACTGTGAGTGGATGAGGGACCCTGACAGCATAGTGCTTGCACATGGGGCTGCTCACCACTAGGTCAGCAGTTTGAAACCACTAGCTGCTGTATAGGGAAAAAATGAGGTTTCTCTTCTTGTAAAGAGTCCCAGGACTGGGAAATCCCTCGGACAGTTCCCTTCTGTCCTGCAGCAACGTCATGAGTCAGAACCCACTTGACACCATGGAGTTGGAGTTTGTGCAGTGAGTGGACCCCAAATCCATGGCATTCCCATCTCCAGGTGATGAAGGCCTTGGGGCTAAGTTCCATCAAGAGAACTGAAATCAACCGGAGGGAGGAGGGGAGAGGGTCTGTGATCCTTAATTTCTCCAGAGAGAGGAGTCAGCCATCACTCTACTATCCAGCCCAAAGTTGGAGCTGTCTGTGAAGATCCCCAACCATGGGGGGCTGACCTATTGGGAATTTGTCTTCAGTTTCTCTGCTCCTTCCTGACTTGGGCTATTCAAAGAGCTCATTCCGGGGTGGTTTGGTCCAGGCATTTCCCACTCAGAAACTCACACTGTTGCATCTTCCTCATAGCTGATGAGCCCCGTGTCCTGAGAAAGGTCTTCTGAATACAGCCCTACCTCCCCCTGGCTTGGCTCAACCTGACTGGCTCACCCTCACTCACCTGTGCTTTAAGTAGTAGCTGAATTTTAAGGGTGGTGGTGAGGGGTAGGGGCTCGGGAGGTTCTTGAGCATAAAACCACTCAGCCCCTGATCTGGTGAGATCATAGAGCAGCGGTTCTCAACCTGTGGGTCGTGACTGCTTTGGGTGTCAAATGGCCCTTTCACAGAGGTCACCCATTTCATCACAATAGCAAAATGACAGTGAGGAAGTATCAACAAAGATAATTTTATAGTTGGGAGGGGTCACCACCACATAAGGAACCGTGTGAAAGCGTCGCAGCAGGAGGAAGGTTGAGAACCACTGTCACAGAGTGCGATTGATAATGCTGGAACATGCTTGACTCCTCCAAGACACCGCCGCCGCCACCCCTCCACACAGGGAGGCCGAGGGGCCCTCCTTACTGACCCACCGCCCAGGCTTTCCCAAACTGATGCCCCCCAGACATAACCCTAAAACAAGCCTCCTTCCCACCCTGGAACCTGCTCAACTAGCTCTTGTCAGTCTCACAAGTCTTCCCCCAAGAAGGCAGCATGGGTGCACACACTTGCAGCTGGGTCCTCTCGGCATCATGATTGCATGAATGGAGGCACCAGCCTCCCCAGTCTGCAGGATGTTCCTAGTCTTCTGGGTGAGTGCTAGCTGACCTGACTTGGCTCTCTCTGCGGTGCCCAGGCCTGCTTTCAAATGGACCTGGTTTCCTGTGTGCTCACCTCTCGCTGCACTCATTCTGCATGGACTCACTGCAGATGGATTGCAGCTCAACACGGCTCCTCTTCCGTGGCCTCATCCACACTCCCCGCACTCTGACCCCCCTGCCTTCTTATAAAAACCCTTAGCCGCCATGGGCTTCTAAAGAGAATCTCTGCTTCGCCAACGATGGACTGTGTGACTCTATGTGACTGACCTTTGAACTTCCACTTCCTTTTCTGTCACATGGGAAAAAGAACAATGGCTTTAAAGCTTTGTGATGAGAATGGGGAGAAGTGGACACACCAACAGGGACACAGAGCAGGCCCTCGTCTATGGTTTTACTTTTCATTAGAATCCTTCTTTCACTGTCTCTAGCTGTGCCCCGTAAGACACACTTCTTACCTGTGCAATTCCTTTCTGCACTTACCCGTTTCTTCCTCAAGTGAGGTCCCAGGGATCTAGAAACCTAGACCCCAAGAAGAGGAAGAATGTCATTCCGGGAAACAAGGAATGCTGACGAATGCCCTCAAGAAAGACAAGACAAGAAAGGGGGAAAGGCTCTATCTATAACCTCCTCCCCGGGATATGGACAACAGGGAAGTGGGTGAAGGGAGACATCGGACAGTGTGTGATATGACAAAATGATAATAATTTATAAATTATCAAAGGCTCAAGAAGGAGAGGAGTGTGAGGAGAGAGGAGAACTATAAGGAGCAGATGCCAAGGGTTTAAGTGGAAAGAAAATGTTTTGAGAATGATGATGACAGCAAATGTACAAATGTGCTTTGCATGCAATGAATGTAAGTATCGAGTGTGATAAGAGTTGTATGAGCTCCCATACAAAATGATGATATAAAAAAAGACAGAAAATTATCAAGCAAGGAAGACATTTGTATTCTTCCTACAAAAGAGAGTTAAAGGAAAGCCTACAAGAGAAAGGAGGACTCCTGGCCCTCAAAGAAGCCAAGGCCATCAGCGATGTCACCTGAAAAAGTCTTTAGCAAGACAGGACTCCATGTGTATCCATATGACTATTGATTAAAAGGAGCTCAAAGGCCCTGAGTGGGGCCTGCTGTCCTGAGATGTGATTAACTTGGGAATTCAGGCACTTTGGGAGGATAGTTTGTCCTCACAGTGAATTGCCCACCTGTGGCCTTTCCAGGTTGGAGCTGGTACTTCGAGCACCCAGAGATTACCGGATTCTCTACCTGCACTGCCAGCCATCATCTCAGCAGCCTTGTGAAGTAAGTGAGGTTTGTACCTTTTGTGTAAGGAAACTGAGGTCTGTCTAAGTGAATGGACAAGGACAGCCCAGATGTCAGCACCAGGATCTCCACCCTAGACTTCTAACTCTCTCACTGTGAAATGGAAAAAATAGTCGAGACTTCCAAGTCTCATGTCAGAATGGGTAGGACCCGGGGCAGACACGATGGCTATTTACTGGTCTAGGTCTCTGCAGATTTGGTGTGGAGTCATTTCTCTAAAGACCTGCTTGAATTCTGAGAATAGAGTAATTGTCTTTGTGAGGTCCAACCCTCTTTGATCCTGATGGAGTTTTCTAGTGTGTTCACCCATGCATGCTGCTGTGCATGCACCCATGTGCACGCGTGCGTGGGCACACACACACACACACACAGTCACGTGCACACACACATACTGCAGGTTGCTTTGGTCAGGGTCCTTGAAGACATTACACACCTACTGTGACCACACCATCTTTTCACTTTGGAGTGTTCCCTGCCCGGGAGAAGATGAACCCTCTGAGCTATTGTTGGCCACCTACCTGGCTGACTGTGAGAAAGAAGTGTGGGGATGGGGGAAGCCCTTTCCCTGTTCAACCTCTCCCTCTCCCTGTTGAGTTTCTTTTGCTGTGCACCCTCTGTGCAGTGCAACCATATGAAATTGCTTCAAGCAGTCTATAACATAGACACAGTTGTAATGCCATAAGGAATAGCATATTCCCAGTTACAAATTCATTTGGGCTCTAATTCCATAAAGGCATGTCAGTGACATCACCCCTGGGGAGGGTCAGTTTGGCAGGGCTGCTCATAAGGCCACAGGTCAGAGATGGGTTTGTCATCTTGATTTGTTGGCACCGTTTGGTGGCCAGTTACTGTGACAGATGATTTCTGAGACACCTAGGCCCTCCAGATTATGACCTCATGCCCTGGTCATCATCTCTGGCCTTCCTTCCTGCCCCCTTCCTTATTTTTTTCCTTCACGGTCCATTCCCTGACCCTTAGGCACTAACTTCCCCTCTACTTTTATTTTCTCTGTAGACCTGGTGAATAGTGGAAGAGGAGGGAGCTAGCTCTAAGAAGAGTTGACAAACTCCTGATACAAAGGAGAGGTGTCTGAGAAGGGGGTAAGCAGAGGAAGGCCGAGTCTCACCCAACCAGTAGTGGTTGCCTTACCTCCACACGGTTCATCAAGATCCTTGCCAACCTTTCCTTACTGGATGTGTCCATTTAATTAGACCCACTGAGTGTGTTCCTAGATATTAACCGAGTCCTGGCCCACATGGAGCAGTCAGAGGCTCGTGAAACCAAGGAATCTTAGATGCCGAATCTTAGGGCCTTCAGTAACGGGAGTGAGTTCAACTCCTCATTTTACGAATGAAGATCAAAAGACAAGAGACATGGAAGTGATTTGCCCCTGGTCCCCTGGCTAGCTCATGGCAGACCCAAGCTGAGATTGCAGATAAAGTGGGAAATGCTCACCAGGTTTTCCAGGGTCTTCCATCCTAGCCAGAGAAATAAGATAAAAACCTTCAGAAGAGTCAGCTAGTCACAGAAGAGACTATAGAATCAGAGCCAATCTTCGGGACACAAAAACTGAATTTAGAGAAGAAAAGAAGCAACACTGGCTGGAGAGGTTGGGGCAGATTCAGGGAGAGAGCAGTAGTTGAGTTGGATCCTGGTAGGTAAGATCTCTGGTGGCAGAGATTAGAAGGGAAGGTCTGACAGACTGAGGGAATGCCCCAGAACTGAATTAACAGGGTCTGAGCAGGGAAGGTGGGTGGGTTAGGGTTAGGGTTAGGGTGGTAGGTAACTAGGGGTCAATATCTGGAACCAGAGGACTCTGACCATTCTCCTAAAAGCCCAAGAGTTCTTGAACCAGAAGAAATACAGGAAAGCAGTGTTTGAGAGTTTCACTTCTCAAAGTGTGGTCTGGGAACCACTAACACCAGCCTACCATCATCTGGAAATTTTTAGCAACTCAAATACTTGCTTCTCCTCCAATCCTATGAACACTCACCCCTCCCACCCCCCACCCCCCGCCCCAAGCTGGACAGGAAATCTCCCCAAGCACCAGAACTAACCATAGTTCCCCCATCTTAATTATATCATTTTTAAAACTATCATTTTAAAATTTTGATATCGGGTGGAAACTGAAAATGGCTACATCAGAACCTCTGTTAAGTTCTTTGCAAAGATGGTTTGGAAGGGAAAATGGACAAGTTTCAGCACCTTGAGTTCTGGACCTTCCATTCACCTTGGTGAATGGAAACTCATATGAATTACATGTCATCATCTTGGAGGGAGGAATGGACCCAGAGACTCCCTGAAAATGACATGCATTCTATGTTGTCCAGCAGGGCACCTCTGCAATGCACCCCCTTCCTGCCTCTTTGAACTTCGGTGAAAAGCTGATAGTGCCCCTCCCTCTCCCCCACCCCTACTCAAAACCTGAGAGAACACTACCACTTGTCCCTCATATTGAAGGGAAGAGTCATGGGCTTCTACACCCTGGGAGGATCGTTATCTACTCCCAGCATTCTAGCTAGACAGGGGAAATTTAGGTCAGCTGTCAGCTGGCTCCCAATACCCAGCTGGAACTCTTGGGGGCTGGACTGTAATGGAATTTCCCTGCAACACTGCAGGGACCAATTGACCCAGGGGAAATGCAGAATTAGGTGGGTTTGTATTAGGGGAGGGGGCCAGCATGGCAGAGATTGAATAGGTGTGGTCTTAGGATTCAAAGGGCTGTCACCCACCTGCCTGTTGTTCTATGCCCAGTTAGAGTCTGAGCCCTACTCTGAAATATGGCATCAGCAAAAATGGTTCTAGTGAACATGGGGACAGTGTTTCAGACAGTCCCTTCTCGCCCCATTGTGTCGCTATATTCATTGTTGACTGGCATCCCCTGGAGAGTTAATAGCCAGCCTTGAAACCAGGATATCGATGGAGGCAATTTGTTTTCTTTCTTTGGCTCCTGTTGAAAGAAGACTAGTGCTTAACTGCCTGACCACCTTTGATGACCTACAATAAGTGTGTGGGTATTGCTTTGTGCCAGAAACAAACAGACAACAATAGCAAAAGCAAATGCTATGTCTCAAAAGAAACAGTCAAACTGTACACACATCTGAAAACAAGAGAAAGCAACTCCATTAATGGACATCCATACAGATGTGGACCCAGAGGTCTTGGGGAAGAAGAAAACGTTGGATCTTCTCATGAGAGTGATAATCTTCAACTGATTTAAGTGATTGGAGGGGAAAATTTTATAGAAATACAGGGAGGGGAAAAAAGAGGAGGCAATCCAGGAACTCAGGAAGGTACTACAAAGCCAATCCAACAAAATACATGAGAACTAGAAAAAAATTCAATGACTCCTAAGAGAAATTTAAAAGGCAACACTCAAAGAATCAATGCTCTTGAAGACAAAGCTCTCAAGACCAGATGACAAGATCAAGCTATAAAAGACCAAAATAATGAAGAAAACTTAATATATCTATGAGATTTGATCAAGAGGAAGAACTTACATTTGATAATTTTCACAGAAAAAAATATTAATTATAGCATATTCAAGGAGAATTTCCCTAAAATTATGAGTAAACATAGCACTACTCAAAATGCCCTGAGAACTCCAAACAGAATCAATTGCAAAAGAAAATCATCACAACACATTATAGTCAATCTTTTTAACATCAAAGAAAAGGAAATAATCCTGAAAACAGCATGGGAATAAAAGAACAATCACAGGCTGAGCCCCGGTGGTGTAGTGGTTGAGTGTGGGACTTCAGACTTGGCGGTTCAAAATCCAGCAGTGGCTCTCCAGGAGCAAGGCTGGGTAGCTCCCATGACCACCAGAGGACAGTGGTACCCCCCAAGAAAGAACAATCACATATAAAGGTCAACCATTCAGGAGAAATTCAGATTTTTCTATTGAAACCATGCATATTAAAAAGGCAATGGATTGATATATCCAATTTTTTTAAAGAGAAAACTGCCAATCAAGAATCTTATATCCAATAAAAATATCCCTCAAGTATGTGGAAGAAAGAAATCATTTTCAGATAAACTAACACTAAAGGAATTTGTAAAAACTTGACCACCTTTACAAGGCACATTAAAAGAAAAAGTAAAGAGCACAATAAAAAATTCATCAAAACAATTAAGAATGAAAACACAACATATCAAAATTTCTGGAGCACAGCAAAAGCTATACTCTGAGGACAGTTTATAGCAATGCCTGCACATATCAAAAGGGAAGAAAGAATTAAAGCGAACACCTTAACACGACAATAATTAGGACAAGACCAGCAAAACAAATCCTCGACCAATCAGGGTGCAGTGTAACAACAAGAAACATACAACTTTCCTCTAGTTCCTAAATGTTTCCTCCCCACGTCTCCCCCCCCCCCGCCCACTATCATGATCCCAATCCTACCTTACAAATATGGCTAGACAAGAGGGATATACAATGGTACAGATAGAAACTAGAAACACAGGGAATCCAGAACAGATGATCCCTTCATAACCAATGATGAGAGTGGTGATATCAGGAGGGTGGAGTAAGGGGGAGCTGATTATAAGGTTCTACATATAACCTCCTCCCTTGGGATAGACAACAGAAAAGTAGATGAAGGTAGCTGTCGATCAGTGTAAGACACGACAAAGTAACAATAATTTATAAATTATGAAGGGTTCATGAGGAAGGGGGTGCAGGGAGGGAGGGGAAAAATGAGGGACTGATATCAAAGGTTCAAGTGAAAAGCAAATGTTTTGAGAATGGTGATGGCAACAAATGTACACATGTGCTTGACACAATGGAGTGATGTATGGATTGTGGTAAGAGTTGTATGATCCCTCTTCAAAAAAAAAATGTAAATACTGACACATGGATGTATGAGTCCCCAATAAAATGATTTTTTTAATCCTCAGATTAAAGGAAAAAAATTTAATCCTCAGATAGATGGGATATAATAAAGATTAAAACAGAAATAAATGAATATGAAAATAAAAATTATAGGAGAAATCAACAAGGCAAGAAGTTGGTCCTTCAAAAAGGTTAACTAAACCATTGGCAGACCTGAAAAAAGAAAGTAAAGCAAATATTATAAATTAATTAATTGGACCTACCTAGCTCTCATAATTGATATATCACTCACTTGTTAGAACACCTTAAAAACCACATCAAGAGAGGTGGCCACTACAGATGGAGTCATTTTCCCATGTCAGAGGTAGGGGAGTGGAGATGAGGGAAAAACCAATGAATTACTGTCATGTAACAGTGTTCAACAGTCACCCCAAATTAACAAATAGTACCACAAGAGTAATTAGTTAACTTTACTGGAAGATCCAATCAAGAGAAAAGGGGATATTAGAGGGGGAATTGCACTTCTGATGGCGAGTGGGGCAAATGGGGCACCCAGTCATTGAGAAAAAACATTGATTGTAGAAACCCCAGGGGGGAAGTACCCAATATCATGTTCCTAACTTGGCACTTTAAACCAAATTCCCAACAACCCCTTGTGACTCGGACAATTTTCTTTAATTAAAAATCATTTTATTGGGGGCTCGTACATCATTTTTCACAATACATAAATACATATACTGTGCCAAGCATTTTCGCATGTCTGCTGCTCCTATCATTCTCCAAATACCCGCTTTTCCACTTGAGCCTCGATATCAGCTTCCCATCCTTTCCCCTCTGTCCCTGCTCTCCCTCCCCCACCAACCCTCAATATTTTATAAATTATTATTGCTCTTCATATCTTACACTGCCTGACCTCTCCCCCAGCCCACTCCTTTGATGGACTCAGACAATTTTCAATAGACATCTCAGACATGAGACTCTGACCTTCTGAAGTATGTGACACCCTTCATAGACCACACCATAAAAGCCCAAATTGGAAACCCCACTAAGCTAACTGGTACCTTTACCTTAGAACCAAATAACAGAAATGCTCCCTTTAAGTTTAAGCTAAAATGCCCTACAGCAAGAAGAAGGATGCAATTGTTATCCCAATATTAAGGAATTGATGGTCATTCGACTTTGGTGGATTAGGACCTTGTGTTAGTCTGGGTAGAAACAAATTCAAAGACACTCATGTGTGTGTCAGAAAGAATTTTATATGAAAGAGCAAATATACATTAAGAAAACATCCCAGCCCAGGCCAGATCAAGTCCATATGTCCAATATTACCCCATGTGTCAATACTAGTCCCTAAGTTCCTCTTCAGACTCACACAGCCATACAATGATGCTGAATACAGGAGGATCACAGGCTAGAAGGTAGAAGGTCTTGTGGATCCAGTGGGGGTGGAAACATCTAAGCGCTGGGGTGGGTCTCCACACGGCTCCTCCAGCTCCAGGCTGCATTGGTGTAGCTCCACGTGATGTGTCAGCAGGAACATGAAGCAGAGAGGGTATCTCATCTCCAGAAAGGAAGACAGGAGTTTCTGGAATCCTTA
>PVJH01007482.1:0-92614 GCA_004026705.1 Nesogale talazaci | reverse complement strand
TCCAGTCTGTCAGCCAGGAGCCCCGTCCTTAGCCCTTGTATGGAGTTACCTGCACCACGAGAGCTCTTTCCGTCCCCAAATTCCCAATAAAAAGGGGAAGGCTGTTTCCCGGAGGTCTACGCACCCTCTGCTCCTTTAAACTGGTTTCTGAAGGGTCCCCTTGCACTCGAGAGGGGAGAAGGGGGGAGATGCAAGAGTTGGGGGTGAGAGGTGAAAAACACACACTCAAATGTCATCAGCGGCAAGGATCTCAGGAATACAATGCTTTATTGTTGCTGAGAAAACAGCTTCCTGAGTGAACCCCAGCACCACATGCCCCACAGAATTGGGAAGGGGGGCGGGGATTAGGTAAGTGAATTGCCGAAGATGAACCTGGAGCCATCAGAGTGGAAGGAACAGGGGACCCCCATGGAAAAGGTGGGGTAAGGGAGAGGAACCAGGCGGCGGCAGATGCCTGGTAACCGAGTTCCTCAGACGCTGCTCTCTCGTGGTTCTCACGGTCCAGCTTAGCAGCAACCTCCGGATCCTGAGCAACAGCTAGAACCGCCAGAGGAGCAGCAGCCTCCAGACCCGGAGCCGCCACTGGAACCTCCAGATGAGCAGCAGCCTCCAGACCCGGAGCCGCCGCTGGAACCTCCTCCGGAGCAGCAGCTAGAACCGCCAGAGGAGCAGCAGCCTCCAGACCCCGAGCCACCACTGGAGCCTCCAGATGAGCAGCAGCCTCCAGACCCGGAGCTCCCGGAGTGGTGCCCACTGCCACAGCTGCCCGAGGTCTGGCGCCGGCGTCGGAGAGATCTGCGGGGCTTGTGGTGGCTCAGGCAGCAGCCGCCTCCCCCAGAGCTGCAGCAGCCCCCGGAGCTGGACCCACAGCAGCCCCCAGAGCTGCCACAGCAGGAAGAGGCTGGAGCTGGTGGGCCTTTGGGGGGACACTTGGGGGTGCACTTGGGAGGGGGCTGGCACTGCTGCTGGCTTTGCTGGCAGGACATCTTGATGAGGACTGAATACAGCTAAAAGGCAAAACAAGATGTTTGGAAGTTCAACTATGTGTTTACAGGATTCGCAGTCTGTGCTGACCAGATGTTGAAGTCAGTCTTTCAAAATCAGTCACTAGAAATACACGAAGGGTGCCAACCTATGAGCTTCCCTTCAATGATTTCAAATGAATTTTCTGTCAAAAAGACAGCCTCACCTTCCCTTTAGCTCACTTCTAACCTCCCCCTTCTAGCTGAGCTGCCCTCTCTTCTCCTAGCCTTTTTTTTTTTTTTTTAAGATTCTTAGTCTTTACCCAGGACTTCTCCCTGCCTAAACCCCCAACGCTGAGAACTTGGCCCCAGAGATGTGGTTTACCTGGTTGAGGTCTTGGAGCAGATCACCCAGGAGGCAGGTAGACTGAGGTACTCTTTGAAGCGCCTGCCTTATATAGGAGCTCAGCCCTGACCCAGCATCAGGGGGTGCAGGCCATGCACTAGGCGTTGACAGCATCTTTCAAAAGGGGCCCAGGTGACTACCCTTCCCTCGCATCCCAGGGACCCAATTCCTCCCTCTCTAAGCATCTCAAGCATTAACTTACAGGAAGCGCCTCTGAGATTGTAGGTCTCTGGGACACGGTTGGAGTTTTGCAAATTATACACAACACCTGTCTATCTCCCAGGCGACTCTGTGAGGCTTCTTGTTTCCTGAGCTGGGCCAGGAGGCTCAAGACCTCTGGGGCAAACGGAAGGACTCTTTTATCTCTGGTATAGGAAATGGGATGAAGAAGTTCCAGGGTGGAAATGAAATGACCCTTTTCAGGCTAGAGATCAAAAGTAAAGTCTTAGGCCGAAGTCAACTACCTAACGTGGATGTTTTTGAGTCTTGGGTGAAGCCACAACCTGGGCCAAGAATGCTTGCTATCTTGGTGATGTTATCCTAAGCAGGTCTAATGCAGCTGGCCAGGGCGGCTGCATCTCTCTCCTCACTTGACCCAGACCCACCTGAAGAACTCACAAACAGTGCCGATTCAGCACTCACCAACCCTCTGTAAGGGCAGAAGAAGTCTAGGAATGGGTTCTTTGCCCACACGTGGGTCCTCCAGGAGGCACCTTGGGCCCAAGGTGAAGTGGCAACGGCTAAGCGGTAGTAGAGGGCAAAGCAGGAGAACCAGGCTTCTCTGGAGGCTGTCATACCTGAAGCCTCAGTCTGGCCATCCATGACAGCAGAACATGGAGTGGAGAAGGCACTCTTTTCCTGATGCGGGGCTCGGGAAAGAGCCCAAGGTGGAAATAGGAGCTTCATTTTCATCACCTGAGAGCAAGAGAAGTTCCCAGGAAAGCCACTCATAGAGTCCAAATATAGCCTATTCAAAACAAAACCTACAGTGGGAGAAATAAGATGGGGAATGGGGCGGGGGGAGGCTACAACCCCTTACTTAGCCTTATGCTGTGCTAAATGGAATTAGGATAGCCTAATATAACATGGGTTCCCTGTAAGGTTCCATCTTTGCTCTGCTTCTTCCTATATGCACAATGCTGGGCAAGTTAGTTAATCATCACTGCAAAAAAGAAAATAGTAATTAACCCACCAAATGAGTTAATATAGATAAAGTATTTAGCACAGTACCTGGCACTATGATATACACACACATATATACATATATATTTCAAAACCATTTTATTGGGAGTTAATACAGATTTATCATACCATTCCAGAGTTCAATCACATCAACTGTCTTGTTCAATTGCTCCCACAAACAGTTTCAAAACATTCTTTTCCTTCCTGAACTCCTTGACATCTGGATCCTCAAAATTATCTATCAAGAAGGCATCCCTGCAACTCAACTCCACAAGTCTGATACGCGTCCATACGTTACTTTTCAGACTCATGTAGCTGCATGCAATCCAATGACGGAGTGTGGTGAACCTGGAAGCAGGAAAATTGCAGGCCAGCAGGTGCAAAGCTGCTTGGATCCCAGGTGTATGGAAACATGTTAGGGTGACGGCAGCTCTCAGGGTTGGCCAAAGAGGCCACCCCTCAAAGCAGACCAGAGGTCCGGGAGGCAGGAGGGCAGAGGGGAAAAGAGAGTAATTACCAGAGTCCCTCACTCCTCTTTTTCCTCCTCAAAACCATTTTATTGGAAGCTAATACAGATAGCATATCATTCCATAGTTCAATCACATCATGCAGCATTGTACAATTGCTACTGCAACCAGTGTTAAAGCATCCTTTTCCTTTCTGCACTCCTTTACATCAACAACTTTTGCACCTTCTCTCCACTACCATGGTACCTCCCCCCGCCCCCCACACCCCTGATTCTACTTGCTGCACCTATAGGTTCATCAATCCTGGGGCTCATACTCTAAAAACTAGACAAAATATAACAAAAATTCAAGGGGGGTGGCTCAGTATAATTTTTAACCTAAAAATAACCTGGTTCATTAAGGAAGGCTGAGCAAAATGATGGTGTAAGCCATTCGTATGCTTGGCCACGAACCAAAAGGTTACCAATCCAAGTTCCCCCAAAGGCCTCTCTGAAGAAGTCGTGATCTACTTTCCAGAAACTGGGCCATGGAAAACCTAATAGGACACGCTTCCACTCTCATTACATAAATGGAAGGACAATTCACTTTCAGGGGTTGGATGATGTAATATTGCTAAGACATCAGTACGACTCAGAACAGTCTATAGATTTCCAGACATTCTCCAGGAAAATCCTAGTAGCATTCTTGACAGAAATGGTTGTCGATTCTCTAGTTTATATGAAACTTCAAAAGACTCCCAAATCGCTGATGCAATACTGAAAAAGAATGAAGTGGGAGGATCCACACATCCTAATTTCAAAACTTACAGTTATCAAAACAATCTGGAGAAGGTAATACTAATAGACATATTGACCCAGGAGAGAACTGGGAATTCAGAAAAACCCTGCACATCTACAGTCTAGTGGTTTTGTACATGAGTGCTAAGTCCATTTGGTGGTGGAAAGCATAGTCTCATTAATAAATGAAGCAGAGACAACTAAATTTCCATGTGGGGGGAAAAAGCAGGATCTCTATAATTAGTGTATTGCTAATGGCCAGGCCAGCAGTTCAAACCTCTCAAACATTCTAGAGGAGAAAGTAACCTGTCTCCTTCTGCAAAGGTTTACAGCCTTGGAAAGCCTAGTGCGCTCAGTGTGATTCATAGTGGCTCTTCACGCCATATCTCAAAATGACTGCAAAATGGACTAAAAACCTACGTGCAAGAACTGGAGTCAAAAGGCACTTAAACAAAAACATAGCCTGAATGCTTTGAGACGTGTAAGTTGACAATGGGCTCTTAGATGTAACATCAAAAGCAACAGTAACAAAAACCAAGCCAAACCAAACTCATTGTGGTTGAGTCTCTGCCGACCCATGGTGACTCTACAGGAGAGGATAGACCTGCCCCTGTGAGTTTCTGAGACTGTAACTCTTTACAGGTGTAGAGATTCCTGTATTTCTTCTACAGACCGGCTGGAAATTTCAGGCGGCTGGCCTTGTAACCTCTACACCTCCTTGTGAGCAACTAAGCATTCAATAAATGGGACTGTATCACAATTTTAAACTTCTGTTCATCGTAGGGCTCTACTAACTGACACAAGCCATAGAATGGGAGAGCATACTTGAAAATCATATCTCTGAGGAGGGTTTCATATCCAGACTAGAAGAACTCCCACAACGCAACCACAAAAAGGCAACAAAAAAAATCACCTTTAAAAATGAGTAAAGGACCTGAATTATCTTGTCCCAAAGAAGTGATACAAATGGTAAACAGGCACAAAGAAAGATGCTGAATGTCATTAGTCACTAAAAAAAAAAAAAAAAAAAAAACCCAAATTCAACCCACTGCCATCCGATCGATTTTGAATCACAGTGAGCCTATGACACAGAGTAGACTACAGATCTTTCTGCAGTCAGACAGGCTCTGCTTTCTCCCACGGAGTGGCTGCTTGGTTTGAACCAATGGCCTCACAGTTAGCAGTCCGATGCTTAACCCACAGTGTCACCAGGGCTCCTTCATGACTCATCAACCCACTGCCATTGACTCACTGCCACCCCACAACAATCCCATTGAGTGTTTACTGAGACGATACATCTTTGCAGGAGCAGACAACTCATCTTTCTCCTGGGAAGTGATAGGTGGGTTTGAACCAAGCTCGTCAGCAACGTAAAGCCTAATCCACAGCACTGCCAGCACTCCTTACGTTGCTCCTTAAAACCTAAAACTGAACTCAGTGCCACGGATTCAATGTCCGCTCACCGTGACCCTCTAGGACAGGGCAGAATCGCCCCTGTGAGTTTCTGAGACCCTGGAGGAGAGGAGGAGAGTAGACTCTACTGCTTTAGAACTGCTGACCTTACCGCGAGCACTTCACTGAGGAACCACTCTGCCACCAGGGCTCCTTTCAGGGAAATGCAAATCAAAACCACAGTGAGATTTCACTTCACTCCCACAGAAGTGGCTATGATTAAAAGAATAATAATAATAATAATAATAATAATAATAATAATGGAAGACAGTATGCATTATCAAGGATGGGAAGAAATCAAAACCCTGGCCAGACTTTCAGTGGAAAATGTCACTATGGAAAACAGGCTAATGTGTGCTCAAGAGTGAAATGTAGAAACCCCACGTGATCCAGCTATTCTGCCCCTACATGTATCAGAAAATGTCAAAAATTTCCTGCAAAAAATGGAATGAAAGGATGAAAGTAAAATATATAAACTTTCCCCACCCTCAATATCAGTTCCATGCAGGTCAAGATCCTTTTGTGAGTAAGGACATTAGCCATTTAGTCCATCCTTACGTAACAGAGAGTCCTGGGAACTGAACCATGTCAATGAAGTCTTTTTGTTTGTTTGTTTGCTTTGATCATTCTATTGGAGGCTCTTACAGCTTCTATCACAATTCATTCATCCATCCATTGTGTCAAGCACATTTGTACATATGTTGCCATCATCATTTTCAAAACATTTTCTTTCTACCTGAACCCTTGGTATCAGCGCCTCATTTGTCCCTTCCTTACCTTGCTCCCTGCCTCATAAACCCTTGATAATTTGTAAATTATTATTATTTTCATGTCTTTTGCTGACCGATGCCTCCCTTCACCCATTTTACTGTTGTCCATCCCCCTGGGAGGGAGCTATATATAAATCATTGTGATCAGGTCACCGTCTCTCCCCCCACTGTCCCCTTACCCTGCTGGTATCACTACTCTCAAAATACATTGTTAACTGAAGAAAAATAAGGGTCAGTTAAAGATTCTTTAAGATTTGCAAATAAAAATAATCCTGAAGTTTCCAAATCAGGAGTGTCACTTGAAGCTGAATACTTTTCCATTGAAACTCTTGCAAAACTGCCCTTTTGGTAGGAGGAATGAGCAGAAGCATTGTCATGGTGGAGAAGGACTCTCTGCTGAATCTTGCTGGCATTAATGGTATCCTTTGTTAGCCTTCCAGAAACTCAACAAGTACAATGTCTTGGACATGCCCCAAACTCTTGCAATGATCAGTCTGTTTTTACTTTGACTGCACCACTTCCGTTCCTGATAGCCATTTCTTTGATTGTGCATTGACTTTAGGGTTGTCATGGTAAAGTTATGTTTCCTCTTTTCTTACATTTCTTTCAAGAAATGTCTCAGAATCTTGCTCCCAGGTGTGCATAACTTCCACCGAAAGCTCAGCTCTTGTCTGTAGTGATGTGGGCACAGCTTTGGCAACACTATTAAGTAGGACATTCACTCAACTTTAATTTCCAGTCAGAATTGTGTGAGCTGATTGAGGTGTCTATGGTGCTAGCTATGGTTCCTACTGATTGTTCATCATTAGTCCTCTGCAACGAGGATCCAAACAAGATGAATGTTTTCCTCTCAACCTGAGATGGATGGTCTGTAGCTTCAGGCTTCATCTTCTGCATAGTCTCATCCCTTCTTAAAATGAGATATCAATTTCTAAATTGCTGATATTTTTGGAGGGGGGACCTTGTCCCCACAAACTTTTTGTAAAGCACCAATGATTTTAGCATTCTCCTTCCCAAACTTCACCATCAAATTGATATTTATTCTTGCTTCAGTGTTAGCAAAAATCACAAAACTGTGGTAGGGGCTTTTTCCAAACAGATATCTTATCTGTCTTAGTGCCTCAAACTAGATCCTATGCAGCCATGTGATCACAAGTAGACATAAGTTTACTTTGCTGTAAAGACAGTTTTAAAATCCATTCATGGTTTTTTTTTTCATAATATACATGGTCTATAAATGTCTAGAAGATCCCTTTGACCAAAATAATTAAAAGCAGGAATACAAACACATATACACCATAGTGCTGTAGCCCTATGTACATAAGAACCAAATTGGGTGGGGGGGGAACCTAAGAGCTGAAGAAAAGAGGAATGAATACACACATACAAGGAGTCCTGGTCATGCCATGGTTAAGTGTCCGGCTGCTGACCTAAAAGCTAGCAGTTCAAACCCTGTGGGAGGAAGGTGCCATGCTTGGTTTCCATAAAATTATGCCCTGGGAAATCCTGTGGGGCAGCAGCAAATTTCATTCCCCCCGTGAAAGAGATGAGATGCCTTACTCTGCCTTAATGAAAAATGGAAGTTAGATGCACCTGGAAAATAGTACGTTGAGTGAAAGAAGTCTGTCACACAAAACAAATGATGCACGATGCCTTTTAGGCAAAATAACCGGATGAGGCAAATGTATAGACGCCAGCTTGTGGTCAGGGATGAATGAGAGGAGCCTTCATGATGTGCATGATGTTACATGCCGGCTGCTGACTGTCAGGTCAGCAGTTCGAAACCCCCAGCTGCTCTGCAAGAGAAAGATGTGTCTTTCTACTTCTGTTCAGAGCTGCCATCTCAGAAACTCCCCGGGCAGTTCTACCCTGTCCTACGGGGCTCTATGTGTCAGCGTCAATTAAATGGCGGTGAGTTTCCGAGGGGTGAGAGGGAGGGGGAAGAGGAAGCCCTTGCTTGCGGGGGACACTGCTTTCCTGGTAAAGGTGATGAAAAGTTTGGAGATTCAGAGTGGAGGTGGTTGTACTGCATGCCCACCGAATGTAATACATGTCACTGAACAGTCCAGGGGAGTATGTTGAAATGGAAAATGCTTTGCTAGTCTCCGGATTAACAATTATCTGATGTTACGCATACCCCTATTTCCATGAGGAAATAGAAATACATTCTAAATTTCAAATGACTGATCTGCCAATTCTTGAAACTCAGACTTTTTATAAGATCAAAACTTAGCCTTAATCTTTTCTTCTAGCAGAAACGTAAGTGTACTTCCTTGCTGTTGGTGGCTCTGTGGGGGTAGCAATTGGGCTGCTAACCTCAAGGCTAGTGGTTCAAATCCACCAGTCATTTCAAAGAAGAAAGGTGAGGCCGTCTGCCCCCATAAAGATCAACACCATCAGAAACTCCCCATAGAGCTGCGAGCATTTGGAATTGCCTTGATGGCAATGGATTAGATCAAATGCCTTTATGGAAACATGGACAAAGAAATAAATAAAAATAAAATTTTAAAATTACCTATAAACCTATCCCTCGAGTACTCTTAACTATTTGCTATTTCCCTTTCAGTTGTTTTTCTACTGTGTATAATTTGTTTGGTTTTTCTTGGGGGGGGGGTGATTTCTCGTTTGTTTTTATACACTACAGTCCTTGTGTAAGAGTTGAGCTTACAGCTTTTGTTTGTTTGTTTGTTTTTGTTTTTGTTTTTTGGGCATCACTGCTCTCTGGTGGTGGGAGTAGGAGGCCCAGCCCCACTGCTGGAATTGAACCTCGTCCCAGTGGGCTGCAGTGCAGTCCCATGCACAACCACTACGCCATCTGGGCTCAGCCCCTTTTTAAAATTTTTTTTTATTTTTAGGCTTCACTGCCCTCAGGTGGTGGGAGTAGGAGGCCCAACCTTTGCCCCTGTGGAGCCGGAATTGAACCTCCATCCCAGTGGGCCGCAGTTCCGCGCACAACCACTACGCCACCGGGACTCAGCCCTCAGCTTACTGCTTTTTCACTGACCCTGGTAGACCACTCTTTGGCAGCTTTAGTCTTCGTAGCCATCGGAATGCTTCACGGAGGTCATAGGATCTCTCTATTAACTCATGGTTGGGGCAGGAGCTCTAAGAACCAGTCTTTGGCTTGGAGTCTCGGTGTGCCTCACCTCTGCCTTATTGTCCTCATCTGCTCTATGGGGGAAGTAAAAGAACTTCCTCTCCTAGGGTCATTTGCAGATCAAGTGGATTAACATTTGTAAAGCTCTTAAATCACACTGGATCCAGAGTACACCCACAAGGTAAGCTGGAAACGAACCTTGTTGCTATGCCACAGCTCCATTTCAGGGCACAGCGGGCGGGCGTGTGAGGTGGGCTTGAATAAAGACCACCAAGTGGGGAGGCAGGGAGAACGCTTTGACTCCTAGACCTCTGTGCGCCGAGGTGCCAGGTCTTCTCTTCTCGCCGAGAAATCTAAGGGTATAGGACAGAGGTTCTGAATTTCTGTTGGTAAAAGAGATCCAACAGAAGTGAAAGAAATGGCCCATGTAATACATGGACACAAGGGATTTTAAAAGGTAGCATTGCCCTTCCCCTTTCACTTATGGTGACTTGGGGACCTGGCTACTTCTCTGACCACCGGGTGAGGACACCTCTGGGTCTGACCACTTTGGTAGGCTGCAGACATTCAAATCATCTCTTTGATCAGTGCAATATGGTAGTCAGGGGCAGGGACACAGGAAGACACAGACCTCCAACAAGCCAGGACCTAGATTTTTATGACAAGTTCCAGTATCTCATGGGATGGTAGGAAGAGTAGGTGTGGCAAGGGCTTTATCCATCATTTAGAGCCTGTGTGTCCTAACCCTGAGGAGGCCTGGGCATGGCCATTTCCAAAAGTCTAGTAGTTGGTTCTAGGTCTCAGCCAACATGGGGAATCTCTGACTTAAAACCTGTTTTTTTTTAAGTCTTTGTTTTGTTTTGTTTTTGTTTTTTGGGGGGACATCACTGCCTCTGGAGGTCATGGGCACTACCCAGTGCTGCTCCTGAGAGCCGCCGCTGGATTTGAACTGCCAAGCCCTCAGGCTGCAGTCCCACACTCAACCACTTACGCCACTGGGGCTCAGCCTTTTTTTTTTTAGGCATCACTGCCCTCAGGTTGTGGGAGTAGGAGACCCAGCCTTTGCTCCTGTGAGCGGGAACTGAACCTCCATCCCACTGGGCCGCAGTCCTGCGCACAACCACTATGCCACCAGGGCTCAGCCCTGGGCTCAGCCTTTTTTAAGTCTTTTATCAATAAGTATTTTATTTATCAAAAATTTTCACATTAATATGCTGAAATAATTAAAAATATATATTTTATTGGGGGTTTGTACAACTCATCATCATCTATCCATCCATCTATCCATCCATCCATTATGTCAAGCACCATTGTACATATGTTGCCAACATCATTTCCTAAGCATCTTCTTTCTACTTGAGCCCTTATAAAGAAATTGAGGCTTAGGGATGGAAAGAGGCATGCCTCAAATCACACAGGGTTGGAATTCGAATCCTGCTACTCCCTCTCTCCTCCCTACAGTAAGCTGTCTCTAGGACAGTCTTTCATTTCTGCTTGCGATCTTTTTTAGAAAGGTTCATTTTATATAATTTGCTTGTTAAACACAACCATTGAAATTAGGCATGAAAAGGGGTGACTCGTCTTCTGTATGGCTTGCTTTGGACAGTCGGAAGCAATCTTGACTCTCTCAGATAACCAGGAATCAAGTGCCCAGGCTTGAAAAGTGGTATCTGGTGTCCCCAGGGGTGGACTCGCTGGCTGGCTCCCAGGGTGGCATGTGCTGATGACTGTTCCCTCACTCATCCGTTCAGCATCAGTCCTGGTACTGCTGATTCACCGCGATGAACTCACAAGAGACGGGTGACATCCATTGACAAAGAGAAACGTTCATCCAAAGCTGGCCCAACCGGTGCATTTTCTTTCTGGAGGAAAACTCTGCCAAGAAATCAAGTCCTAACCTGAAGGTGCTTGGCGGCAAGGGACTGAGTATAACAATGGGTTTTGATGGTGAATAAAACTAGATCTGTCCAGTAGGCAGTCTGAACACCTTCCACCTTGGAAGGATCTGGGTGGTCCTGCGAACCTCAGCTGTCTGCCTTCCCTCTGTGTTCCTTTGCAGATTAGCCCCCCACCCCCAAACCACCTCTGGAGGGGGGGCGCCCAGAGAGGCGCTTTCATCCAAGACATAGTGACTGTGGACAGTCCGCAAGGGAAGTTCTCCCTTGTCTGAGGGTCCCGGTCAGTCACCATTGACTGAAAGGCAATGAGTCTGGTTTTGTTTGGTTGATCCCATCCTGATGGAGCTCTGGTGGTGTAGGGGGTTTCTATGCTGAGCTGAATGACAAGATCAGCAGTTTAAACGCACCTGCCACCCCACGGAGAAAGAGGAGGCTGCTTGCTCTTATAAAGATTTACACCCTCTATAGGGTCAAATGAGTCGGACAAAAATGGATGGGAGTCAGGAGGAGTGCCCCAGCCTGCAAAGACCCCTGGGAGTTCTGTGTGCTAAGCGCTGGTCTCCTAACCTCCAGCTCACCTTGGGAGGGAAATAAGGCTGTAGGCGTCTATGAAGATTCCTCATCTCAGAAATCCCATCCTGAGGCCCTAGGAGTTGCAATCCATCCAATAATCCAGGGACGGTGGGTCTGCGTTGGGCCTCTCAGCCGGCGGCTCCCAGCTGGATGTGTGTTTGGTCAGTCTCAGCCAGCAGGACGGGCTCATCACCGCCGTGTGGGGTCTGTGTGGGTTCATCGGAGCACGATTTGCACTTCGTCTCGGAAGGAAAAATAAAGACAAAAGGCAAGCTCACTGCCATGGAGTTGACGCCGACCCAGAGCAATGCTAGAAGAGAGAGCCCCACGGCCCCTGTGAATTTTCCAGACGGCAACGCTCTGCAGGAGGGCAAGTCTTGTCTTTCTCCCAGGAATGCCCACACAGCCACCCGAACCCACAACTGAATGTCTTTCTCCTGCGGAGTGGCTGGACCTTTTGAACCAGACCACCTTGGGGATCGCAGCCCAACTCGTGACCACAAGGCTACCGCGTCTCCCTACTAAGGCATATAAGCAAACTTTCAACATTTCACTTCTAAAAAAAAAATAAGTAGTATCATATGAGCTTCAGGTGGAACCTTCTTGCCGCCAACGTGTGATGGGGAGCCAGACAGAGGATCTCTCCAACAGGCTCCGCCTCCTGGAAGGCCTGAATGCCAGAGCTGTAGGTTCAGATTGGCACACAAAACGCTGGCTCACCTCTGGCTGCCTGGGGCCCCAGGTGTGAGCCAGCACTTCCTGGAAAGGCTTCCCGCCAAACCAGGAACCCATTCTGCCCATCCAGGTCCTGTCCCTGTGCTTCTCCTTCAAGAGGAGCTTTTTCCAGAGAGGAGCCCCGGAGAGGGGATGCCTGGGGAGCCTTGCGAATGAGTCACCAGAGAAAGGAGGATGCCGTCAGTATAATATCCGGGGCGGGGCAGGCACCCAGGAGCACTAAGAATAGCCAGGGAGGGGCCTGAAATCCCATGTAAGTGGCACCTCATTTTCCCAGCTGGAGAGGATGGTGTTGGCGCACACAGGTGACAGTGAGGCAGGGGGTGGGAGGGGCCGCCGGCCACAGAGCGGTCTCGCGTACGCACACAGAGGCCAGCGCTTGGCCCTGAGGGGCTGGGGTGGCCCTGACCGCGTCTTTATCTGCACCTGTCTGTCATCATCCAGGGAATGTGGTGGGGCCTGATTCCGTGAGCAGGGTCAACCTGGCTTGCTCTTGCTCTTTGCAAGCCACCAAGGGCTCACATGGGAAGAAAATGTTTCGAAAAGGATGATGGCAGCATCTGGACAAATATGCTCCCGACAATTGATGTATGGGTTGTTATAAGAGCTAGGAGAGTGCCCCAGAAATGATCTTTTAAGTAAAAAAAAAACCTTTTTACATAAAAAATAACTGTTCGCTATCGATGACTAAATTTTGCTCATTGGGTAATTTGTAAAACTCTTCACTCTAAAGGGGTCAAGAAGCATAAATAAGCCCGTGCTTGTCTTGCTCATTGGGCCACCTAACTCTTGGTGGAATGTCATCCATAGCAGGGGGTTCTCTTAAGGTCTCCCAGCTCGCCTTGGGAACGAACCTGCAGGATTCCTGAGCCAGGTGGGGGAGGCAGTGGTGATGGAGTTGTCCAGGAAGGGCGTCCAATGCAGTGGGAGAGACTCCAGGGGACACAGACCAGAGCCTAAGTCCAATGGACACAGAAAGAAAAGCTGTCCAGCGAATTGCGAACGTATCCACACACAGTACTTCCATTTATGTAAGTCTCCCGAAATATTCAGGGTGTTCCCATGAATGAGAAAACCCAGGAAAAAGCCTGGCAGCAGCTGCCTTCCTAGGATGACTGCACTTCTCCTAAATGGGGGATCATGGGCCATGGTCTTCTCTTCTGATCTGCTCGGACCCCTGGCAGCCCAGGGATGGCACACAGGGCTGCTCACCACCAGGTCGGTGGTCTGAAACCGCCAGCCGGCCTTTCCCAGGGTAGGACTTTGTACTCTTGTCAAGAGCTACATTCTCAGGAGGGTTGCTACCGAGTCGGCGTTGACTCCATGGCTGTGTGTTTGGTTTTGTGTTTTGCTGGCCTCCATTGGCCCATTTCCTGTAATGAATAGGCCTACCTTGGGAGGTTAAAAAAATTAGCAAAGATATTAAATACGGCTGCGCGTATTACAGAAGGAGTTATTTTCCAGATCCATCTTGGTGCTCAGGTGGGGAGAGCAGTGGGAGGCAGGAGCAGGCAGCAGCCCAGCTGAGAGAGCGCAGCACCTTAGCCCAGACAGAAGGCAGGCTTCGCGCTAGAGGCCTGAGCTGTCTCCTGGGTCACAGTCCTTGACCCCAGCAGGGGACTGAAGATGCTTAGTCTTACCGTGCTCCCGTGGCCTCCCTGTAACTGCTAGACTGCATTCCCTGAGCCTCCGGCAGAGAGGGAACCAGTGCATTTCTTGAGCTGAAATCAGGTCTGGCACTCCCATTTGGGGAAAATGACTCCCACTTCCCCGTGACATCCTCCTCTCCTCTGAGATTCCCCACCCTTAAATGGTTATATACTGGACCTAAAGAAATGCCTCGTGACTTGGGGAAACCAGGGGTCTGGCTCCAGACTGGAAACATGACGAGTGTGGAAATGGAGAAGGAACAGAGACAGGGAGAAAAAGGAAGGAATGGGGGAAGAAATCAGGAAAAGAAGAAAAAGG
This sequence comes from Nesogale talazaci, assembly GCA_004026705.1. NCBI lineage: Eukaryota > Metazoa > Chordata > Mammalia > Afrosoricida > Tenrecidae > Nesogale > Nesogale talazaci. Next base: position 78,328 of record PVJH01007482.1, on the reverse strand, counting down.
AGTGAACATAAGCGGGAAATGCAGGAGAAATACAACCGTATCCACACATGGTGCTTCCATTTATGTAAGTCTCTTTTCTCCTCCGATATCGACTTAATTGTATTGTCCAAAGATCTCTACTAACCCCCATGCCTAGGAATGGGTCCTTGTTGGCAAAACAGGTCTTGAAAGCTGTTATCAGAGAGGGTCATGGTGAAGAGAAGAATTGTTGGGTCAGGTACTGGCCAGGGGACATTAGGAAGAGCCTGCCTGCCCTTATAGGACCAAAGCAGCTACCTCCCAAGGGCCCCCCAGCAAGGAGCCGTCTCCTGGGTAGCAGACTGAACAATCAAGGCACCACCTGACCTCAGTAATTCATGGATGGAGATGGTGGAAGTCCCTGCACCTTCTGCCCCCTCCCTTTCTTATTTACCCTCCTGACCAACTTTAAAACTTGCTCTCCACCCCAGATGGGCACCACTTCTTGGCCCTGCTGGGGGCCCATGACCCTCATCCCAGAGCTCAGGGCTCAGTCTCCCTCTCTTTGCTCTTCTCTCCCACCGGGCAACAAGACTTCACTGACTCCTGCCTGAAGCCCCTGAATCTCACCTGGAAGCAGAGAATAGATTTCTCCTTTTCCGTCTCTCTGGCCTGGCCTCAGTTTATCTTTGTAGCACACCTAATAAGGATGCCCATCTAATCTGAGCAGTGTTGCTACAAAAGAGGAGAACAGATGTGGAATACACCAAGAGTGGAGGGGTGGGGGTACGGATGGGGAGGTGGGAGGGTGCCATGCAGAGCTGGACACGCAGGCCAAGGAATACCAGAGGTGACCAGAAGCCTGTAGAGACAAGGAGGCAGGCTCCTCTAACTGGAATTCTCCATCTTCCTCACACCACGACCCTTTCATACAGTTCCTCATGAGGGGGTGACCCCCCCCCAACCATCACGTGATTTCTGTTGCTACTTCAATCACTGTCATCTTTGCTAGTCTTATGAATCGGGCGACCCCTGGAAAAGGGTCGTTGACCCCCGCCAAAGGGGTCAAGGCCCACAGGTTGAGAACCTCTGCTCTAACATTTGTGGAGGCAATGTGGCCCTGCCCCTACTCTGAATCAGGACTCAGGACAACTCCTGCCCTGAAGAGTGAGACAATGGATCCCTGCTGTGACAGACCATGTCCCTTTGTGGCATTTGGTGACGGCAGCCCCAGACAACAAATGCATCTACTGACCCATCCTGCACCTCCAGGCATGGCTGTTCCCGTGACTCGACATACGTCACTGTGAATCTCCCTTGCAGCAAAGAGGAGAGGCACCCCACCTTGTGGCTGAACCGACTCACCACGGTGACCCTAACACAACAGAGGAAAACACTGCCTGCTCGTGCACCACTGCCCTCCCAATGGGTGCCGAGGATGCTGAGAAACTAGGGTTTCGGGTGGTGAGTCCCAAATGCTCTCTCCTCGCCAATTTCCTCAACTTCTGAACCCTTCTACCCCAGCCTACCTCAGTTCTGGGCTCTCCCTGCCCCGTGGGGCCCCTTGGGGCCCCTTCGTCCCCAAGCCTGCTCCATCCCCGCCCTGCTCTCCGCCCTAGTGAACCAGCTGGGTCTGGGTGAGTCATGCCAGAGGAGTCTGAGCAATTTTCCAGATGATTGGAGTCTCTGGGGCCATGATGAAAGGACCAAGGACTTCCTGTTGCCCTGGTGTCAGGGTTCTGACCCAAACCCTAAAGAAGGGCCTGTGAAGGGAGCTTAGTAGCACCGTGGAGTAGGAAAGCATTGGACTGCCAACCCCAAGGTCACTGGTGCCAACCTGCCAGGGGAGGCCAAGGAGGCCCCCTGCTCCCTGATGAAAGGGGTCACGGTGATGTAGGAGGAATGTGTTGGCCATGGCTTTGACTTTGGGTTTCTGAGGGTCACAGACGTCCCCCTCCAGGGAATTAAATCTCTACCGCCTCCCCTTCCATCCTTCGTGACCCTACTCCTGCCTCTCCATCCACATGCCTCCCTCCCTGAGCACCCCCAGTTGCTACCTCCTGAAAGCCCTCCTCCCTTTTGCTAACGACCCAACCCATTCATTGTCCTGACTCCCATGACCACATGCCCCACAGTCCAGAGTTTAGAAGAGGCCAAGCCACCAGAACCCAACGCCACTCCACCCCTGTGTTTCTTCAGTTCCCGCAGTCACTGGACCTGAGACCGAGCAAGCGTCCCTCTCCTGCTCACTTCCATGTCCAACCACGCACCCAGGTTCCCCCAACCCCACCCCATCCACTGCTGCCTTTCTTCAGACCCACCCCATCTTGCTAAAGGCCACATTTGACTGAACTTAAAAATTCCCTTCATACCCTGCCACGTCTAGCCCTCCACCATGGCCTTCCACCCTCCCCTGCACCATAGGAACATCGAGTTGTCAACCTATTGATCTCAGCTCACAGCAGCCCCAGACGCCTTAGAAGAGAACTGTGCTCCATGCAGGTCTCAAGGGCTGTGTTTTCAGAAATGGGATCACCAGGCCTTTCCTCTATGCCACTGGCAAATGGACTCAGACCTCCAGGTGGCCAGTCGGCAGCTCTTATTTTAACCCTGGGACTCCCTCAACTGAAGAATCACTCCCAATGATCACCGAAAATCAGTCTGTTTAAAACACACTCCCTCTGCGGCATCTCCCAGGATCGCACCAAGTATGGGTCCTCCAGGAATCCTGCCCAGAGAGCCACCACCACCACTTCCCCATTGCTGGCCAGCATAAAGAGTGAGTCACTGGTGGAAGTCCCTGAGCACCTGTCCTGTGCTTGGCTTTCCTACTGTCATTCAGGGCTGGGTACCCTCCCCCCCACTGTGGCCCCTGAGGAGATAGTAGAGCCTGGCCATAAGGGATAGCTGGTAAAATACCTGCCCCTGCTTCTCCACTGTGAGCTCCCTGAGCGCCCAGGCTGGTGTGACTCATCACTGAGTCCTCCAGGCCCAGTGCTGCGGAGCTCATCGGCTCATGGCATTAGCAAATGTTTGTGGAGTGAAGAATGAGGGAATGAGAGGATGAGGGTTTGCTGTCATTGTCAGGGAGGGAGGAGGCCCTCCCGTGGTCACTCTAAAGGAGGTTCTGACCTTGACGTAGTCCTGGTTTGGTTGGGAAGGGTGAGAGAAGCTACTGGACTTCAGCATGCTGCCTAGTGTCCCTGGATGCTGAGCAAATGAAAGGCTTTAAACTGTGCATGTCCTGGATCCCTTGCTATATGAACTATGAGTGACACCAGGTCCTGCAACTTGTAGGCATGGACTCCATAAATCAGCTGGAGTCTGTCAGAGATAGGGCCCATCCCCCGTGCAGAGGATGAAACAGTGCCCCAGACTCCAGTCACCCTGCCAGCTCTCCAGTTCTCACCATTGGCATCGCCGTGGCCCTAGCTATTTGAGGGCCACGCCTGGACGGAGGGAGGAGATGGGGATGGGCTCATGTCAGATGAAGACAGAAGGCTTGTAGTGCTTCCTTGGGAGTCCACCCAACTGCCCAATGTCCAGGGGAGTGATGGGAACCCAGAAGGCTTTGGAACGGTTGGAAGAGACAGTGGTTCCTTTTCTGGGGTGTGGGGGGGGAGGGGGCTGTCTGGGAGAGCCTCGGATTAGGTGGGTCCACATACTGTCCTTCTAAGGAGATTCATCTGTAGAAACTCTCTGGGTAAGAACAGCTTTCTGAATCACTGTCCATTCCTGAAAAATATTTCTTTCTCGTGCAAATGGGAGTCAGATGAGATTGAGTCCTGGACCACACTCTCCGTGTACCAAAGAGGGTGATCTCTTTAGATTTCCAATTCATTATTAAATCCCTCTGGCCGAGAGGATAGCTGGAACACAACAGGTGCTCATTAAATATTTCTGAGAAGGGGGAAGGTCGGGAGGGAGGATCCGAACACATGCGGAACTTGAACAAGCTCATCACTTGACCTCTGCGGGCATCTGGGCAACCCCCATGAGGAACTCAATTGGAGGTGCTGCCTGAACTGAAAGCCCTCATGGGTCCACACACTTCACAGCCTCAAAGCTCCCCCTGTGGCACCCAGCAGGCCCACGGGAACCTTTTGCTATTAAAACGGCTTGGCTTCAGCTTTGGGCTCGAAACAGATATCTGCCCTCGCGTTCTCTTCTGCCATTCCGGCAATAGAGATTTGGATGCGCCACATCGTGCCTCGGTTTTCTCATCTCTTAAAAGGAGGCCCTTCCCCTGCTGCCCGATGAAATGACATCACACGGGGCAAAGTACTTAATGGACCCGAAAGTACAGCAAAACACACGCCAACAACAACAGTAATCTTGTCCACATAATCAAGCCATGATGCCAGCAGCCATCCAGGCCCAGCTGTGAATGGCATTGTTTCCCGTCACCCCGGAGCTCACCGTGGTGTCAGTGAGTCTGAAGGTGGAGTCGGGCCAGGTGTGCGTCAGGAACAATCGCCGCTGCTGCCAGCTCAGGGTTCAGGGCCACTTCCAGGGCACTGCCGGTGCCTTCCAAGGGCAAATCCTACCCGATCCAATGAAAATAAGAAAGCAAGTTTGAATCCGTGGCCTGATTTGTGTGACCCGACCTTGACCCCTGTGGGCCTCTTGTGCCAGCTGGAGCGTGAAGGATCTAGCGGGGGCCCTCAAGAACCAGCACATCCGGGCAGGGGTGCCTGGGCCCGGCCTCACTCTGCTTCCTTGGAGCAGCACCTCCTCTCAGAGGAGAGGAGCAGCTAGATCTGCCAGCATGGGTGGACCTGGAGGGACTGTCCCCCAGGTGTTCCTGGGCTCTCTCCTCAGGGATCCCCAATGAATGGGTGGAACTGTGCCCACCACCCAGCAGGCAGCAACAGCCTCTCAGCAGAGGCTCCACTCAGGGAGAAGCCTGCCTTCTAGTAGCCCCCTAACTATCAGGAGCAGGTATCCACAAACTAAGGCCCACGGGCCACATGCGGCCCGCCAAGGGCGTTTATCTGGCCCGCCAGGTGTTTTTGCCGCTGCTCCCTTTCTGCTTAGCAGCTGACTTATCCAGGCCCACAGTAATTTTGCTCATTTTTTTTTTTTAATTTCACTACAGTCCGGTCCTCCGATGGTCTGAGGGATAACAAACAGGCCTCCTGTGTAAAAAGTTTGAGGATCCCTGATCAAGAGTCGGGACACAAGGAACTCAGGAACAGGAATGGGAGGAGTGACGGCAGGAGGGTAGGGGGAAAGTGGGGAGAGCAGGGGAGGAAGAGGAAACCTATCCCAATGGGTGACACATAATCACCACCACCCCATGGGGATGGGATGAACAGCAGAAACCTGAGGGGGGCATGGTGGAGGAGGAGACAGCAGTCGGTGTAAGTTATGAAAATAATAATAATTTATACTTTATCAAAGTGTTAAGAGGGGGGGAGCAAGAGAGGGGAAAAAAAGAAGAGCTGCTACCAAGGCCTCAAATAGAAAGTAAATGTGTACAAAACAATGATGGCAGCATATGCAAAAATACGCTTGATACAATTGATGTATGCAATTGAGGTATGGATTGTTTTCTGAGCTGGAAGAGAAGCAGCAGCATGACCTTTGAATTAAAAAAAAAAAGAGAGAGAGACAGAGCATCGTCATATGCAAAAGGCACAACTCACTTCCATCGCCTCACTGTCAACTCAGAGCGACCCTGCAGGACAGGGTGGAACCTGTGGGTTTCTGAGAATACAATTCTTTCTTGGGAGTAGGCAGCCCCATCTCTTCCTGCAGAGAGGAGGGTGGTTTTCAACTGGTGACGAAGCCATTGGCAACCCAAGATTTAACCACCACGCCTGGAGAGGTCTAAAAGGCAGCACGGAGCTGCTGGGAGCAGGGGCATCCACACAGTCAATGCTTCAGCCCTCACAAAGCCAGCAAGCAGGTGCTTATGTCAGGCACTGTGGGGGGCCCCAAGGATACCAAGGAGAGGCAGGCACAGCCACTGTCCTTGAGAAATCCTCACTCTGGGACAGGCGATAGGTATGAAGAGGCACATCAGCACACACTTCTCAGTGCCGGTGGGCAGCCTCTGAGGTAGTGGGCTGAAGAGCTGAGTAGATCAGGGGAGACCACTCTGGTCTCTCTCCATCACATCAGGCAGGAAGCAAACGACTTCCCACCAGAACCCTTCCTCGCCATTTGAAAAGCTCCTGAAAGAAGACCAGGTGAGTTCCAGAGAAAGCACTCCATCTTTCGGCCTCAGTTTTCTCATCTGTGAAATGGGAACCGTGCGGAGTGTTTATTTGTTCGATTAAACCGCCCAGAAATGTTTGAGCAGCCACCATAAGGAAAACTTTAGGAAGTCAGAAATGAGCCCCGCTAGGGTCTCTGGTTGCATGCAGCTAATGAAGGAGCCTGGGTGGCGCAGTGGGTTAGGTGCTGGGCTACTAAGCACGTGGTTAGAGGTTCAATGCCACCAACTGCTCCACAAGAGCAGACGAAGCTGTCTGTTCCCATCTAAGCTGTACAGAAGAGGAGCCCATACTCGACGCAGAGTCCTTTGTGCAATGCCACAGGTGTGACGGTCATGGTTGGGCTTGGCTTTGAAGCAGCAGGCAGAAAGCCATAAAGTCACTGCCAGTGCAGAAGGGCACAGAGGAGAGCACTGGTCCTTGAGAACTGCTGGAAGAGAACTCCAGCCTGCCATGAGGGCTCTCCCAGACCTATTGCAGGCACTCAGGGAACAGCGAAAGAAATGTGCTGTGCAAACTGTGCCAGCGTGTGCCACCCTCCCCTATGGGTTTTACCTCTCCCCGTCAAAGCTGGTAATGTTAGAATAGGAAAGAGAGAGAAAGAGAGAGAGAGAGAGAACAACAAGCGCTGATGGAGATCTCTTATGTGACAGATGGCTCCTGGCAGCCACCATGCAGGTGAGCATCGCTGCCCCGGGATGTAGACCATGACCCAGAGATCAGAGGGCTGACCACCATCCTGGCAGCCCAGGTCAAAGGTCAGACCCAGCCCAGCCAGATCCCTCTTCAGTGGCGCTAGGAGACAGGGAAGCTATTCCTCTTGTGGGGGCTTCCACCTGCGGCCCTGTGGGTGGCTTCCAGCGAGGTAGGGAGAAGGGGCAGCCTGACTACCCGGCAGGGGCGGAGACGTATCTTGGCGGAAGACTTGATGGAACAGTTGTGCTTTGCATACCACAGCAGCAAACAAAGAAACTATAACTAAAATAGACCTCAATGCACGCCACGAGGCCCCCTTCCCAGCTGGAGCGCTTCCCTGTGGGTCAACTATCCTGCCCCGCACCCCCACCCCCATCCCCAAGGACAAAGCGGAAAGAGGGATGAGAACCGGCTTTCCCAATTCCCAGTTCAGGCGGATTGCCTAGGAGCTAGGCGTAAACACAAGCGGGCACCCCTGGAGAGCCCTCTCTAGGTTTCCTCCCTTTGTCGGGCCGCCTCCTGGTGTTGTCCTGAGGAACTCCACTCTCTCCCATCAGACTCCGCTGAACCTCAGGTCTGTGGTCTTGGGGAGGTGATTGACTCTCTCCCAGCTCCGGTTTCCAAGTCTCCAATGAGAGTAGTAGAAGCCCTGGTGATGAAGTGACTGCTCATTCGCTTCTAACGACAAGGTCTGCTGTTCGAAACCACCAGCCGCCTCTCAGGAGGAAGACAGGGTTTTCCACTCCCATAAAGAGCAATAGTCTCGGCAATCCACAGGGGCAGCGCCACCCTGCCCTCCAGGTCGTGATGGTCAGCATCAACTCGGAGGCAGTGAGTTGGGCTTGTTTGTTTGTTAATGAGGATAGTTGTATTGCCTACTTTGAGGGGATGGGTCTGAGAACAAATGATATAACAAGTGGGTTCACTCGCATAAGATCTGACACATGGAAGGCACTCGGTATCTTTTCTCTTACTCCCTAAGCCCCTATTTCCTCTGACAGTAACTCCCAGCGTTTTGCTGTGTGAGTCGCTAGGCAATTGGGAGTGTGACGTGGACAAGACACGCTGAAGGTGGGAACTTAAGGGCAATCAGAGGGACTCTCTATTAAACAGGCTTTTTTGTATCACTGGAGCTAAGCCATCTCCGAGAACTGCTCCATCAGCCTTTATCAAGACCTGGGGGAGTGGTGTCTGCTCTTGGACTGGTCCCTGGCCAGCCATGTGGCCTCAAGTGAGGCCCTGGTTCTCAATGGGTCGTCGTGCCCTCCTCTGTGAAATGAGAAGAGAGGTCGGTGATTCTGAAAACATTTGATTTCCTAGCACCACGCAGAAGGCTGAGTGGAGGAAGAGAGACTCAAGAAAAAGACATCAACAGAGTTGTGGAACAAGATGTGCGATGCAGACAAACATCAAACCGGGTAGCAGAAGCCAAGATACATACAAGGGAGCTTGCACTGTGGGCTGTACGAAGAAGGCAGAGTGCTGGGCTGGAACCCCAGTTCAATCTTGGATAAGTAACGTCGCTTCTCTGGACCGTGGTTTCTATAGATTGGGGATGCTAATTAGATCAGTTGGCAGGACCATCACGAGATGGATCGATTTCAAATTCATTGCCACCAAGTCTATTTGGATTCACAGTGACCTTGTGGAGCAGAGTAGAGTGGGCCCCTGTGGGTTTCTGAGGCTGGAAATATTTATAAGAGTGGAAAGCTGCATCTTTCTCTCTTGGAGCAGCAAATGGTTTCCAACTGCACAGCCGGTGACCCAAATAGGACAAAATAATAATAATTTATAATTATCAAGGGAGGTGGGAGCGGGGAGGGAGTGGGAAAAGGAGTGAATACCAAGGGCTTAAGTAGAAAGAAAATGTTTTGAGAATGATGATGACAACAAATGTACAAATGTGCTTTGCACACAATGGGTGGATGTATGAATTGTGATGAGTTGTATGAGCCCCCAATAAAATAATTTAAAAAGATATTACAGACATATGAAGGGGTACTCCCTCCCACACACACAAAAAGAATCGGAATTTTTTTTTCAGCAGAACAACCTTATCACTTTCAAAGTACCCTCCATTATATGTAATACTTTTGTCAAATCTGCAATTCCATTCTTTGAAACATTTTTCAAACTCATCTGTTTGATGAATGACAGCACCTCTCTTTTTTCCTTCTCTTCTTTTTTTTTTTTTTGTGGGCATCATTGCCCTCTGGTGGTCGTGGGCACTACCCAGTGCTGCTCCTGAGAGCCGCCGCTGGATTTGAACCTCCAAGCCCGCGGGCTGCAGTTCCGCACTCAACCACTTACACCACCAGGGCTGAGCCCTTTTCCTTCTCTTCTATGTCATCAAATTGTCAAATTGCAGTCCCTTAATGTCCCTCTTCATTCTTGGAAACAAAAATAAGTCTCACAGCATGAGATCAAGTGAGTAAGGTGTGTGAGGCAAGAGAGGCACGCTTCCCCCCCCCCCCAAAAAAAAAAAAAACTGGCACGCTGAGATGGCTGTATGAATGGGTACATTGTCATGGTGGTAAAGCCAGTCCCCCGACTGCCACAAATCAGGCCTTTTTCAGAACCTCTCAGTAGAAAGCTTGATTAACCGTCTGACCTGGTGGAATGAACCCCAAATGGAGTACAAGCCAGCGGTTTTCATCCATTTGGGAAGTTGATGGACGTCCGGAGTGTCCTTTCTGAAATGAGATGACCACTCGTACACTTGAGTTTTTCCCATTGCCCTGTCCCTGTAGGCTACTTTCAAAATCACAGCAGTGACTGTGCAAGCAATGCCACTGGGTGCACCAACCCAGAGTGAGCTGCTCAGTGCTCGCCTATCGGGGAAAATGCATCCCATGAAAGCTCCTCCTGACAGATCTCTTTTCCACTGGGGGGAAGCACCCCCTCACGTATTATGCGAGATGTACACATTTATAAATGATACACAATGTGTAAAGTTATTAAGGAGTTTAAATACTGTCTGACACATGGCAATCATAATGCAAGTGTCCGCTATTATAACTTGGTATGCCACATAGAAGGTAGACCCCAGTTGCATGGGTTATGGAGGAAGAGCCTGGTGACTGGGGATGGTGGGGACTCATTGGGCTTAGAGGAGGATGTTTGCAGGGTGTCTCCAGGAGTAGCTTTCCATCCCGGGGTTCCATCATTGAAATCCAGCAGAATCTGTTGCCTATAAGAGCCCCAGCGGTGCAATGGTGCGAACACCGACTATAAATGGAACGCTGAGTGGTTTGAACCTACACGCTACTTCACAGAAGAAGATGCAGCAGCAGCTGTCTTCCAGAAAGATTAAAAATCACGTTGCCATCAAGTCCAATTCAGTGACACTATACAGACTTTCCAAGACAGTAAGTCTTTAAAAAAATTTTTTTTTATTTTGACTGAGCCCCAATGGCATAGTGTTTGCGTGCGGGACTGCGGCCCACTGGGTTGGCGGTTCAAACCCAGCAGCAGCTCTCCAGGAGCAAAGACTGGACCTCCTACTCCCACCAGAGGGCAGTGATGCAAAAAAAAATTTTTTTTTTTAAATCTTGTGGGCATCACTGCCTCTGGTGGTCGTGGGCACCACCCAGTGCCCCTGAGAGCCACTGCTGGATTTAAACCGCCAAGCCCCCAGGCCACAGTTCCACACTCAACCATTTACGCCACCGGGGCTCAACCCCAATAGTAAGTCTTTATGGGAGCAGACAGCCTCATCTCTCTACTGCAGAGGAATCGGTGGGTTTGAATGACTGACTTGTGAGTTACCAGTCCAACAGGTAACTCTCAACACCACCAAGTCTCCGCTCTGTAAAAGTCACAGCTGGGAACTCTATGGGCATCCTCTGAAGACACTAAGGGACTCATTATTTTGTCTCTGTCTCCCCCTGCTGTTCCATGCAAGTAGAACAAGTTGGAATTGCAACCTGTGCCAAGACAGGAGGCAGCTGCAGAGAGCTGAGAGTCTAATACAAGAGACTCAGACAAGTCCGTGACATGTCTCTGGAATAAGAAGAAGTGAGGGAATGGATGGTAGTTGAAGGAAAGAGTACATAGAAACATTCTTAGAAGATCAAATGAGATAAATAATTACTCAAATAACAATGGATCCCTTGGGTTATCACAGATATTCATGGTAAGAGAGAGAAACAATGAAAAATGAAGATCCATATGAACACTCCAAACTCCAACCCTTGAAGGATTTAGTAGACTTAGAAGGTGCATCAAGGTGGGTAGAGGTCATGCTGAAGGTCATGGAGGAACCCTTACCATTTTGTTCTGTAAGGTAAATGTTATTGTTACATAAAAACAGGCAAGAAAGTCTCAAGAAAAGCAGATGGCAGATGAATATACCTTATGCCTTGTGATGCAGTGGATTACTTGTTATAACTTTTGTATCCAGAAGCTGTGTAGCTATCACCAAAGAGCGTTTTGCTAGTGGGTCTGAGTAAAGAGAATGGAGAGAAAATCCTGGGAGTATGGTACGATCCCATTGTGAGTGTTTATTAATGGTGATGATTGTGATTGTAAAATGTCAGAACTCCAAAGTGGTGGGTGCGCGTACAATAGTAAAATAATGTAAGTAGGAGTGGTCAACTGTGCCATCGTTTGGGGTATAAAATCAGCCATCTCCATGAAGAACACTAACCTCCACAATTGAATGGGTCCCGGGGGCATTTTGGGTCATTGAAGGGTAAATTCAAAGAGACCTCCAAGATAAAGCTTGCAAGTGCTTATCGCTGGGACATTATGACTTCAGGAGCTAGATCCATGCAGAGAGAGAGTGTGTACTTCCAACCAAGGCTTATATCCACTCTAGGGGCATGTCATCCCCCTAATTACAGCTAAACACATACGTAATAGGAAGGGGTTTTCCAATATACAACAGGCATACAAGTGACAGGAAGGCATGCATGTAATGAGATGGGCAGGCCCTAGAGTCAAGACGGCAGCCTATCCTTGGTCGTCCCTGAGTTGGCTTGACTTTAGGTGTCTTTGGACTCTCCTTTAGGGGAACAATTCACTATCCTTATCAGAAGGGAGTGGGTTCTACCTAGGGTGAGGCAGACCATAGGTTCTGATTGCTCTAGATGGCTGACAGTCTTCAAGCAGATAGCCTTTAAAGCAACTGACCCCCAAGGGCATCCCCAGCACCCTAAGTTTGGCATTATTATAACCTGGAGGATAACTTTTTGGTTTCCCACATCTCAGCTGCATGAAAGAACATCTCACTACTGTCAAGAATAAAGAACCAAATGTCGAGCATGTCCTTTGGAGCCCAAGACCCCTCTGTGTTAAATAAATCCTCCATCCAGGGCCAGAAAGCTCTGACACCAGACGAGTGGTGACAGAAAAACCATCGACAGAGTGGCAGGCTTCTTGGTAGGTAAAGCTGAGTGTCTTAGGTGTCAGGGCCAGCTTATCTCTTTATGCAAAAGGGACGCTGAAAATGTGAAGATTGTTAAGTTGATGATTAATTTGAAGAGCTTTATTAAATTTTTCATGCCATTCCATTTATTTAGCTCTCCTTTAATTTCTGTCAATGATGGTTGTGGCTTTCATGTGCTTATGTCAATTTCATGATTGAGATGTAGAGGTGGAGTCTAGCCTATTAGTCTGGAGATATCCATTGAGTAGTCAGTGAGGCCTCCCTGTGAGCATGGCTTTCTCCTGAGACTTCTGAGAAATTTTGCCATATTTCCCTCATGGAGATGAGAAGCCATCTCCCCAGTTGTTGGGAGTTAGTCTCAGAGACGATGAATCACGGACAAGACAAGATGGCAGCGTCCCAGGAGCTGGAGGAGCCTGAGGAGAAACCACATGGCTTTACCCTGATGGAACCAGACCTCAGAAGCTGGCGAAGCCACATGGAGTCCCCTGCCAGCACCAGAATTGTGCACCCACTGACCTGAGACTTCGTGAGTTGGAAGGAGACCTTACAGACTGATATCAGGCATGCGGGCTAATATTGGACTTACGACTTTTGGCTGGACTGGGTTGCGATGCTTTCTCAATGTCCCATTCCTCTTATCTATAAACCGTACCCTTATATCCATATGCGTGTCTATGAAATTTGTTCCTCTAGTTTACCCGGACTAACACAATGGTTTATAGATGTTGGTGTTCAAGTCCCTTAGTCTTATAAAATATATTTTTTAACATTTCATTGTCCTCATGCTTTTTCAAATGAAATTCTTTTCTCAACTTCATTTTGGGAATGTTTACTGCTTCTTGTTGTTGTTAGAAGCCACGGAGTGGTTCTACCTCATAGCAACCCTTTGTGCAGCAGAAAGACCCACCACTCAGACCTGCACCGTCCCCGCAACGCTTCGTAGGCTTGAACCCATTATTTCAGCAGCTGTGCTAATCCATCTGGTTGAGGACCTTCCTTCCTCTTCTTCACTGCCCCAAATGTGATGTCCTTCTCTGAGGACTGGTTGCCCCTGATAACATGGCCCAAGGTACATGCGAGGAATAAGCTGCTCCCACAATTTATATAAGCATGCAAGGGGCTGAGCCCTGGTGGTGGAGTGGTTGTGCGCAGGACTGTGACCCACTGGGATGGAGGTTCAATTCTAGCAGCGGCTCCACAGGAGCAAAGGCTGGGCCTCCTACTCCCACCACCAGAGGACAGTGATGCCCAACAAAACAAAACAAAAAGCATGCCAGGAAATCAGAGTAGTCATACCAGCATGAGGGGGGGAAAAAGAGAAAATAGAAGCTTGACCCTTTCCAATTTCAGAACTTAAAACAAACCTACAGTATTAAAGACTTTTAAACTATCAGAAGGATAGGCATATAAGTAAATGAAATAAAACTGAAAGGTCGTAAGTCAACCACACATCTATGATCTTTTGACTGTCTCCAAGATGACGGAGGAAAGAATGGTCTTTTTAACAAATGGTGCCGTGGTAGTTACATAATCTGTGTCAACCTGAGAAGATTAGGAATGAAGGGGTAGAGGCTAGCCTGCCAATCAGGTCATAGCCATTGAGACCTCTGTGAGGGCAAGGCCTCCACACACTCTCTCTGCTCACTCTCTGGAAGCCATTGCAGCTGACAAGACACATGGAGCTACCTGGTGCCCTGAGCTGGAGAAGCCACGTGGAGACCCCTGCCAGTTCTGAGTTGCTCAATACACCACCGGATCCACAAGATCTCCCAGCCATTGGCCTGTGATCTTCCAGCACTTGGCATCATTGCATGCATTTCTCGAGTCGGAAGAGGACTTTATAGATTATTAGACGTATGGGCTAATATTGGATATATTGTGTTGATCTGGACTGGGCTGGGATGCTTTCTCAATATTCAATTGTTCTTGTATATAAAGTTCTTTCTTATGCACATATGAATACCTAGGAATTTGTTTCTCTAGTCTACCCAGACTAACACAGGTGCTTGCACAACTGAATATCTCATGCAAAGCGAGGCCGCTGCACCTCAATCTTACACCCAATATAAAAATTACCTCAATATGAATTAGACCTGAATGTAGGAGATAAACTTATAAAACTCCTAGAAGAAAACAGAAGTGTTTACCTTTGTTACCTTGGATTAAGCAATGGTATCATAGCTGTGTTGGAGATGGCTAAACTATTAGCCACACAAGAACCATTTTAGAACTAGGATGTTTCTGAGTTCCAGTAACTGCCTGTCCTTGAGTGCCTCAATCCATATTTATAATAAGATTGGGATGTTTCTGAGCTCCAATAATTGCCCGTTCCTGAGTGTCTCAACCCTAATCTGTAAAGTGTCAAAAGGCCCCATACGCTGTGTTCCCGGGACAGCCTTGGTGTTAAGGCTAATTGCAGAATTCTGCTTCTATAACTACTGCTTGCTTGCATAGCTACCAAGACATGTTTTGTTTATTCAGCCCAATAAAAACCTGAGCCCATAAATTGTCAGGGCCTCCTCCTGCCTCTCTCTGGGCATGCCCCCTGCATAGGACTTGGTCTCTCTCTCAACATGTGCAGGTCTTTCTTCTTTTTCCTACTTTGTTTTTCTCTTTCTCTTTCATGAACTTGCTCTTTAATTCATAAGTCACTGAATTGTTCTTGTCCAGCAAAGTGTAACAAGCCCTACTCGAGTTAGTTAACAAAGTCCTTTTGCCGCTTTTGCATCTCAAGTAGCCGTAGTTCCCTTCACATGCCTAAGGTGGGTTCGCCGACCGTCTCCAGACCCAACAGCTGTAACACCTAAAGCACAAGCCACCAAGAAAAAACAGTTAAGCGTGACTTCCTTGATATTTAAAATGTTTGTGCTTCAACGAACACTATTAAGAAAGTAAAAAGGCAACCCACAGAATGGCAGGAAATGTCAGCAAATCATATAGCTAGTAAGGGTCTAGTACCCACAAGATATCAAGAATGTCACAATAAGAAGACAGAACAATTTCAAATAGCCAGCGTATTTCAATACTTTTTTTTGGGGGGGGGGCATCACTGCTCTCCGGTGGTGGGAGTAGAAGGCCCAGTCCCACTGCTGGAATTGAACCTCCGTCCCAGTGGGCCACAGTCCCGCGCACAACCACTACGCCACCGGGGCTCAACCCTCAATACCTATTTTGCCAAAGAAAATTGTCTTAATTATTTAGTGCCGTGATAACAAAAATACCCAACATGGAAATTTATTTCTCAGAGTTTAGAAGGTGCCAGTTTTGAATTCTAGGGGATAAGCTCTCTCCCTCTCTGTCGGCTCTTAGTTTAGGAGAAGAATCCTTATCTTCTTTCAGCACCTGTAGGCCTGAGTTTCCTGGAGATAGTCATGTGTCTTGGCATCATTCTCCCCTGGGGTGTAGGAGATTCTCAGCCCAAGGACCACGGTACAAAGGATGCCCTCTATTCTGGTGATGGCAGGTTCCTCTGATCCCGTCTCATTTAAAAAATCTCTTTTATATTCCAATAGAGATTGACTCAAAATACGACGTAATCCCATCCACCCTCATGAGGTCACTGATAATATATAGGTGCTATAGAAGTATGTGGCAAAGAAATTAGACGGTCCCTGGCTTTTGGAAAAAGTAGTGTCTGGGGACTTAAAGGCCTATCTCAAGAGAAACCTAAGTGAGGACCTAGCTAAGGCCCCATAGAAGAAGCACACCAGCCTGTGTGGTCCAAAGAGTGTCAGTACTAAAATCCAAATCCAGAGAAGAGAATGCTATCACAACCTAAATTGCAAACACCCACCTTGCAGAACATTATGGATGATAGCAGAAGGCCCAAATCCATTCGCAGGAACCCTGTGTGATTGAGTCTTTGTGACTTTCCGTGGGACACCTTCTAGGAATGTGACTAGCCTTAATGTCGGACAAAGAGCAATGTAAAGCGGATGGTAGCAGCTGCGGTAGGTGGAATGAACCATCTTATCATTAAATCTCCCTTTCATTCATTATACATTTTTCCATTTTAAAAATGTTTTCTGTTTCTCTTTTGTTAAGGGTTTTCTCTGTTTTATTTGGTCATTGCTTATGGGTCCATTTTTTTGTTTTATTTTGGTCTTCGTTTTGTATGTTCTTCTCTACAGGGAAGTCGGACTGGGTAGATCTGTCAAGACAGCAATAGGATTAATAATCACTCATGTGGTGAGATAAAAGGGGAAAGTGGGGAATCGACACCAATGGGTACCAGAAAGGAAAATGCTCCCAAATTGACTATGGTGATGAATGTGCAATCCTTCCTAATATCATGGAATCATCGAATTGTGTGATAGTATTACACAATTGTATTATTGTGTTAATGGTACCCCAAGGAAATGACTTTTAAAAGTGCAAGCTAGTCCTGTCTATTGTATCCTTCCTCACTAACAGAACCGCCAGTAATCCTTCCTCTTTACTATCTTAGAGGTTAGGAATTACAACACAGGACAATTATATCAGATCACAAAATGGAAGGTTATTTTTTTGGGGGGGCATAGCTGCCCTCCCGCAGTGGGAGTATGAGGCCCAGTCCCACTGCTAGAATTGAACCTCCGTCCCAGTGGGCCGCAGTCCTGCGCACAACCACTACACCACCGGGGCTCAGCCCGGAAGGTTATTACATAATAAATAGTGATACACATTTTAGTGAACAAAGTTCAATCCATAACAAAGATATGCAGGTGGACCATAAATATGTACCAATATGTTCACTGCCATTATTTAGTTAAGGAAAGGCAAATTCAAATCATAATGAGGTACCACTTCAGACCCACAATTAGAAAGATGGAAAATAATGAATGTTGACAAAGAGCTGAGGAAATTGTGGTGGTAATACCAAAGAGTACAGCTTTTCTGAAAGCAGTTTTGGTGACTCCTCAAAAAAGCTAGACTTCGAGTCACCACATGGCTCAGCATTTTCGTCCCGGAGAAGTGAAATTATATATTCACATAAAAACATGAAAAAATTTAAAAAAAACATGAACGTACATAGCAGCCCTGTTTAACATGGCCAGAGTATGCCAATTTCATCACCTGATGAATGGATAAGCAAAATATAGTAAATCTAAACAACAACCATAAAAATTAATGAAGTATTGATACATGCTATGTAACTGGTGAACCTTGAAATCATGCCAAGTAAAAGAATGGAGACACACAGGGCCACATAGGATGTGATTTAATTTCAATGAAATGTCAAGAATAGGCAAATAGAAAGAGACAGAAAGTCGACTAGCAGTTATCAGGACTTGGGAGCAGAAAGACTGGGCTAACTGCTAACGGGTTTTAGGATGAAGTGTTGAAATTAGATTTCATGATTGTACAGCCTTGTGAATATCATTTTTTAAATACCAAGTTGTATACTTGAAGGGGGTAAACTTTTATGACATGTGAATTACATCTCAATTTTTTTTTAAGTTTCTATGGTTTCCCTGGTGCTCTGAAAGGGTCTAACCCAAAGTCTTCCTGCCGCTGACTTATAAAAAAAGAATGCATTAACATTCCATTTTCCTCTGTACACATCACAACACCGGACAACAACTATTTCGTGATTTCAAGAAGCTTGCCTTTCAAGATAACAAGGCCAGGTGATGCTCTGAGACGCCAGAGAGAAGGCAATGGTGGGGATTGGTTGGAGAATGAGGTAGAGTGACATGCTTTTCTGACTCACCAGGGCCCATACTTGTCTATTTCAGCTCCCTAGTGCACAGAATACTCATCTAAGAATACTCATCTACAAATATCTACCTGTGAGCATGCCATTTCACTTTTGAAGACTCCCAATATTTCTAGATTCATACTTTGTATATCCCGAGCTCCAGTTATCCTTGCAGCTGTGTATTCTCATTTTGAATTGTGTCCCATCAGCAAGTGAAGGTCTTGAAGGCTTTACTACCAAAGCCTTTACTCTCTTCATGTCATTATGGTCAACTCTGCTTTGAGACGGTCATTTTTCCTCTGTCGTATTTTGAGTGCCTTCCAACTTGAGAGGCTCCTCTTGTGGCCCATTCTCTGACAAGGTTCTGCTTCTATTTGTGAGGTTTACTGTGGTTAATTCCTCTGAATCAGACAGGCTATTCTTTCTTCATAGTCTGTTCCTAGTCTGGAAGCTCTGCTGAAACCTTTTCCCTTTGAGTGACCCTGCTGGGATGTGAAAAAAGAGTGGCATAACTTCCATCACGACAACAACATGGTACAACAAACTCACAGACAAATTGTATATATGGTTTCTGAAACTGAATATTCATGGAGCAGACAGCCTCATGTCTCTCCCTCATAATGGCTGGGGGTTTGAACCACTGACCTTGCAGTTAGCAGCCCAACACATAATCAACTATGCCACCAGAGATTTGTAATTTGTTCCATAGTCATTGAAAATCACTAATATCCATACTGTTACAAAATTATCTGTCACATTAGGACAAACTGACAGACAAGTAGTGGTCCCCCAAATCAGTATATACTAATTTCTATACATTCACCAAATGACAAGTTATGAATCTGTGAGAATGTAAAACAGTGCAGCAAACATCTTAGACGTGCCTTCAAGACAGAATCAGGACAAAGCAGCCACTGATCTTCTGGCTCATGGGCCACATCCAGGTTCAGCTTCCTGTGAACACAGGACAGGAGAATAGAGAGTAGAGAGGCCAGAGTCTTCAGGTCTTTATTCTCCAAACTATTAAGGATTGCCTCCAGTTAAATATAGAGAAAGTTCTAGTAGCATGTGTGGACTGAGGAAGCATAAAAACCAATCCCTCTTAGCACAACGACTGTCACTGCAAAGCATGTTCAAGCTGCTTAAGGAAAAAGCAGAACCAGGCTCCACTACAGTGTCTGCACAACCTCCAGATAGTACAATATCCTGAGTCACAGGTGGTATGAGGTGAGGAGATGGATTTCTAAGTGCCAGGTTGAAACCACCAGTCACCCTGAGGGAGAAAGATGAGAGTTTCTATTCCTGTAAAGAGTTACATGCTTAGAGACCCACAGGGACAATTCTATGTAGGCTAATTTATTTATTATATAATGGATTGTTGATCAAAAGGCACCAACAAAAATGTTCATTGCATCTAAAGGTACTTAAAACACACGGAGCTTCCATTTCTTCATTTGTAGTTTCTGATGTTAGTAGCTTCTTTAAGGAATTTCTTTTTTAATTATCATGAATTAGGTAGAGGTTTACAGACAGAACAGATCACAGTTTTACATTTAATCAATACAATTATTATAGAAATATGTGCAAGAACCATTAAAACTAGTGATCAGTGAGTTGAATTCACACATGTTCTCATGAACTCATCCCTTGCAATGGACCCTCACTTGTATTTCCTCCCTATGTTTCATGTTTCCCTTCCTCCTCTTTCTTTCCTAACACTCTGCACTTTGTCATTGAATAAGGGCTGCCTTTTTTGAATGGCTGATTATTCCAAATCAGAAACAAGTTCAGGTCCAAACCTGAAAGAAAAGGGTCACTGTCTCAGAAGTCCCACCTCTGTCTATCTGACCAGTGAACTGGGCCCGTGGTCTCTAGGAAGTTAGGTTTTTTCCCACCTTTTTCTCCCACTATCTATAGCACCTTCTATCATGAGCCTTTCCAGAACATTTAGTGGCGGTCGCTGAGTGCCACCTAGTTTTCCTGGTGTCAAGTTGTTGAGACCAATGTTTGAGAACTCTAGCAATCCAGTGGACCATTGGTGTCCATAAGTCTTTCAAGTTTCCTTACACTTCTTTCCTCTGAGCGACAAACCCGTAGTTGCACCATCAATGACGGCTCATGAGATTTTAAGATCCCAGCCAGTGCAACTCAGTGCATCAGGAGGAGAACATGATCTTGGTGAACTGTGTTATGCCAATCGACCTTGTTGTCCCCAGAGACTTTGGTTCTGATACCCTTAGGGAACCCTCAGTACTTTTCATTACAGAATTTTAACCCATATTCTCTACCTTTCCCCCCCTCCATAGATGTTCTAGAAGAACAGCACAATGCTCCTTGGAATCAAGGATGGGGAGATCTCATCACGTACTTTGGACAGGTTATCCCGAGGGACCCATCCCTGCAGAAGGTCATCACGTGGTAAAGCACAGTGTGGGCAAAAGTGAGGAAGGGCCTTGGCACAATGGATCGACACAGTGGCTGCACCAATGAGAGGAGGCCTGGCAACTCTGTGAGGGTGGCACGGATCCTGTGCGGGGTACCCAGGGGGCTAGCAGAGCCGCTTCACAGGGACCTAACAAGAGCAGCGTATTAGAACTATGTTAAATAGTGCTTGCTAACTATACAGATGTCACTGTCAGGCGCCATCAAGTGGACTTCTACTCATACGGACTCCATATGACAGAGATATCTGCCGCATAGGATTCCCCAGACTACTCTTTAGAGGGCACCTCTGGTGATAGTGTTCGGTAAGTGTTGGACTGCTTACCACAAAGTCAGAGGGTCAAACCCATCGGCTTCTTTAAAAGAGAAGGAAGACGTTATCTGTTCCCATAAAGATTCACAGCCCCAGGAACCCTGTCTAGGACCATGATGAGGCATAATTGATTTTTGGCTATGGGTTTGAGTAATGTTTAGGGGAGCACATCCCAGGTCTATCTCCCATGGAACCACAGGTTGGGTTAAAACCACCAAGTTTTCATTGGCAACTGAACAAGGTGAAGGTTTGAGATGCCCGAGTTGTCCAATTCTTCCCAAATGCTGTAACCTTTCACCATCTCCGATATTAACCATCATGCCTACCCTCCGTATCCACTCTGATTCCTGACTTAATCTGCAGGATTCTCCTTACGTCAAGGTTAGTCAAGTAAAGGAAACCACAAAGATGTATATCTGAGGGGGTACCCTCCCCCCACAAAATGGAAAAAAGCTCCATTAGGCCGAGGTTTTGTAGTATACATTTTACTCTGCTAGGCAAGGATCAGACAACTGACTCTGAGTTAGTGCACCCAATAGGGTCACCTGGAAAGGTTCTCTCTGGTCACAGTGATTTTTTTTTCATAAAAGCACTTTTACTCTAACCTCTTTTTTTGGTGATAGCCAATTTAAGAGTGCAACTTGCAGCTGTGAATTTTTGTTTCCTATTCAGGAAAAGCGCTGCAGAAAGCAGTGTGTCGTGGAACATGGCTGACAGCACTCTGAGAAAGACTCAAGTGTACAAGTGACTTTTTTTTTTTCCCAATTCATAAAAGGTGAAATGTCAATTGATGACAAACCTCATTCTGGATGCCTGCCGACCTCCCGAAACAGATGAAAATGCCCACAAAATTCATGCGCTTGTGCTCAAAGACCCACAATGAACCACCGAACAGATGGGAGAGTGATAGAGACTATCTTAGGCCTAGGCTCAGTGAATTTTCCTGGGAGGTTTGGGAATGAGAAGGGTCACTGGGAAGTCTGTGCCTTGGGGTTTGACTTACCAGGAAGAAGAGCCTGGACACAGGAGTGGAAACATACCATGCTCTGAAAGAACAGCTCCCAAGCAACTCAGACTTTTTCCCAAGGGGACAAGACATGGTGCTATTGTTAAAACCCTGAAAGCAAACAACAATCCAGGCAGGGGGAGACACCATCTTCACCTCCCACAAAAAAAGTTTCTCAAGTGAAATCAAAGATCAAGATGATGCTCGTTTGTTTTTGTTTTTGCTTTTATATATATTAGTGCATTTGGAGTTCATTTCCCAAGGTCAGACTGCTAATCAAGCTTTCCATTTAGAAGTTCTGAAAAAATTGCATAACAGCGTGCAACAACAAAGACCCGATTTATGGCAGACGAGGGACTGGTTTTGCCATCCATAATGCACCTGCTCAGCTGAGCCCCGGGGGCGTAGTGGTTGTGCGCGGGACTGCGGCCCACTGGGATGGAGGTTCGATTCCAGCTCCACGGAGCAAAGGCTGGGCCTCCTACTCCCACCACCTGAGGGCAGTGATGCCCCCCCCTTAAAAAAAACAACAACATAATGCACCTGCTCATGCAGCCCTCTCAGTGCACCAGTTTTTGGCAAAAAACAGCATGCCTTTCTTGCTCCTGCCACCTGACTCACCTGATCTCATTCCACATAATGTCTTTTTGTTTCCTGGAAAAGGCAGTGGTTTGACTGTGTAGAAAAGGTGAAGAAAAAAATGAGGGAGATGCTCTCAGTCATCCAAACATGAGTTTGACAAATGTTTTCAAGAATGAAATCACAGATATGACTAACATATGAAGTGAGATGGAGAGTACTTTGCAGGTGATGGGGTTGTTTTGTAAAAAAAAAAAAGAAAAATTAATACATAGCTTTGATAAAAATTGCATTTTGGGGGGTATCCTTTCATCTGGTTCCTGCCAGCACTGAGTCAATGCTGACCCAGAGTGAGCGATGCACTGTGGGCTTCTGAGACTAATTTTTTGTGGCAGTAGAAGACCCAGTGTGGCAGTCATATGCTTATGTTAATTTTATGATTGAAATGTAGGGGTGGAGTCTAGCCTGTTAATCTGGAGATAGCCATTGAGTAGCCAATGAGGCCTCTATGTGGGCATGGCTTTCTCCTGAGACTTCTGAGAAATCTTGTGATATTTCCCTCATGAAGATGAGAAGCTATCTTCCCCAGTTGTTGGGAGTTAGTCTCAGAGGCGATAAGTCACAGAAAAAAACAAGATGGCAGTGTCTGAGAAGCTGGAGGAGCCAGCAGAGAGACCACATGGCTTTGCCCTGATGGAGCCAGACCTCTGAAGCTGGAGCAGCATGCTGTTGATAGACCCTGAGCCCTTGAAGCAAGGAGCCATGGGGAGAACCCTTCCAGTGCCGGGACTCTGCACCCACTGACCTGTGACTTCATGAGTCGGAAGGAGACTTTGTAGATTGATTTCGGGCATATGGCTTAATATCGGACTTATGACTTTGTACTGGACTGGATTGGGATGCCTTCTTAGTGTCACATTACGTTTGTATATAAACCCTTTTCTTTTATCTATATGCATGTCTTTGAAATTTGTTCCTCTAGTCTACCCGGACTAACACATCCAGTCTTTCTTCTATGGCGCGTCTCGTGGTTTTGAACCGCTGCCCATGCAGGTGGCAGCCCAAATAGAACCAGTCCTTACTTTTCACAGCACAGAGGCCTGTTCCAACCTGCTTTTTCAGCTGGACTTTAATAGCCCTCAGACTCACTAAGCCCTTTGAAGCCTTTTGCGAAAGACGTGGGTGTACCCAGAAAATCAGACTCAAGAATTAGAGGCGATGTCACTGCATTCTTCAACGGTCAGCTAGATTAAAGGATGTGCAAGAGTCAGCAAAACCTCAAATGCATATCTGTGTTTAAAAGGGCAAACGTTAACGTCTAGGCATATTTGTATGGATTGGGACTCCTAAAAGTTTTTAAATATGTTTTTGATGTGGGGCTGCCAACATACTCAGTATACAAAAGTGTGGAGTAATGGTTTGCGCATTGGGCTACTTAATTGCAAAGTCAATTGTTTGAAACTACCAGCCCCTCTTGGACACCCTCAGGGGCAGCTCTCCCTGCCTTACAGGCTTGCTATGAATAGGAATCAATTCAAAGGCAGTGAGTTTGGAGACAGCTCTTGGGAACTCTCTCGCCAAAGAATAGGGTCTTGGGTCATTTAAATCACCCCCAATATCCTCTCTGCAGGTGGAAGGCAGTCTGTCCTTTCTTTCTTTCTTTCTTTCTTTCTTTCTTTCTTTCTTTCTTTCTTTCTTTCTTTTTCCCTCATTGTAGCCTGTTACTATTAATTGGCCCTAGTGTACTACTGAGTAAACACTGACTTCCTGATTACAACGTCACCAGTTCAAACTCACTAACTGCTCTGCTTGAGAAAGGTTTGCAGCTTTGGGAATTCTATCTTGGGTTGCTGTGAGTCCTCCTTGGTTTGGGTTTGGTTTCCCCAAATTAATTCAGTTCTTTATTCTTCCAACAGACTTCCTGAGCACTTCACCATGCCCTGAAGCCCCTGGGTGGTGCGATGGTCTGGGCTTCTTACTCAAGAGCTGGAGGAAGACCTATCGGTACCTTTGGGGAAAGGCTGCCACCCAAACGTGGAGACCTGAGGCCAGACGAGGCCTCTGTATGGCCAGCTAAGGAGCAGTTTGCTGAAAAGAAGAAGGTCTACGACTTTGGCTTCTGACTTCTGAGGCCCTCACCTGGAAGGCATGATTGAAAGGACTGGTTGAGTGCATTTTCATTGTCAATAAAACACAAGACAACACCTTTGTGATAATCTCTGCTTTGAGCCAAGATGTTTTCTGACACCAGCAATGATTTTCCTTGTTCCACATCCTCTTCTGAATCTGGCCTGAACCTCTGACAGTTCCCTATTGATGTGTTGCTGCAACAATTGTTGGATGATCTTGAGCAAAGTTTACTTGCATGTGATGTTAATGATGTTGTCCTATAATTTGAGCATTCTGTTGAGTCACATTTCTTTGGAATGGGAACAAATATGGAACTCTTCAAATCGTTTGTAGAAGAAGCTGTCTTCCAGATTTCCCAAGTGCTCCAGGTGCTTCATCAGCCTGGTGAAGCATGTTAGCTGGAGTTCTAGCAATCGGTAAAGCCTTCTTTGGGGCTAATGTGCTCATGGTGGCCTGGACTTCTTCCTGCAGCACCACTGGACTTTGCTCACATACTACCTCCTGGAATGGTGGGAGGGCTACTAGTTCTTGTTGGTGCAGAGATTGCTTCTGCATTGTTAAATAATCCGTTCACAGAATCTTTCAGTGCTGCAATCTTTCAGTGTCGCCTGCCAGAGAACCTTCCAATATCACTTTCCAGAGAAATCCACAAAAGGAGAGGCGATGTGGTTAGAGGAGAGGACAAGGTCACCTGGCATGCTAGTCCTGTGACCTTGGACAAGCTGGTAGGTAGCCAAGACAGGGACCAGGTTGTCTACTGGGCATGCTCCAATTTTAGACTCTGAGCCAGGAAGGGGCAGTACACCATCCGTGGACGATCCACCTGAATCGACCCCATCTAGGCCAGGCGGGCTTAATTCAGCCAACGGGGTGAACTAGCACCCTTGACCATGTCTCCCAGCGGAGCGCCCTGAAAATCCAGAAACTTCGAGACCGCCACCCCCTTTTCCCGCAGCTCCTCGACAGGACTGCGGGCTTCTCTGGCCTCGGGTTTCCACATTGTGGGTGTGCAGTGCCCCGAGGGAGCCTGCGTAAAGCCTGACACGCCTTCTGTCCTTTATTTAAGGCCCCACTAGAATCACACAACAGGCTTTGGCATGAGTTCTTTCTCGTGCAAAGCCCAGGACAGAGGAATTTCTAACCCGAGAAACCTAACCGAGCCACGCACATGCGCATGCTCAGTTGATCAGTGGGCGCCTGACACTTCCCCAGCAGAGCTGACAATCGTCCTCAGGGTGCAGTAGCTCTTCAATGAGCGGCGGCGGCGGTGTCTCTGTCCCTTATTACTCTCCCCATCCCTTCCATACGGACCTCAGGACCATAAGCCTGCTCCCCTCGGCACACTGACACCCGAGCTATTTCCTCGGACTGGAATGTCCTCATCCTGGACATCTGCTTGATGCACTCTCCAAAGTTATTCTTGAAGTCCATCCCGTGGAGTCCATTCCCACGCATAGGGTTTCTG
The DNA here is from genome assembly GCA_004026705.1 of Nesogale talazaci. Classification (NCBI taxonomy): domain Eukaryota; kingdom Metazoa; phylum Chordata; class Mammalia; order Afrosoricida; family Tenrecidae; genus Nesogale; species Nesogale talazaci. The sequence goes on along the minus strand of PVJH01007482.1, from coordinate 52,446 downwards.
TATATAGGATTTCTGGGGTTATAAGCCTTCTTGGCTCCGGCTGTCAACTTTTACTCCTGGGGAGGGGCTAGTGGGTTTCAGTGGGGGACCTCTCACTGTTCAACCCACCACTTAGCCAACGGCTCACGCGGGGCTCTCAAGAAAATAAAACCTAACCCAGGGTCATTAACCTGATTCCCACTCATATCAACCAGCCAGGACAGGGTAGAAGTGCCCCTTTGGGTTTCGGGGACCAAAACTCTTTACAGAAGTAGGAAGCTTTGTCTTCCTCCTGAGGAGCAGCTGGTGGGTTTGAACACCTGATCTCGTGGTTACCAACCCAACACATCCCCACTCTGCCACCAGGGCTCCTAGTCTGGGTCCCTTACACTTCTTAATAAAGCCTGCACCGAGCTGCCCATGCCCCTTGCAGCTTCCCTCCTTCCCTGTCACACACATTCTGAGTCACCTCATTCGCCTCTAACTAGAAAACAATCATCACCTTGTAACTTTTTATATAATTTGCCTGCCTATCAGATTTATTGTTTCCTGCCCCTGCTTTTATGTATCTGATTTGTTGCCATGTTCCTGATGTCAACACTGACCAGAGCCTAGGAGAAGCTCAATAAATATGTATCCATCTTAATGAATGGCTTGCTGAATGGCCTTCTAACCCTGAGACTCCAGTCTCCTCACCTATATAACAGGGATGGCAAGAGTGGCCGAGATAGCATCAAAGGTGCCTCTTAGTCCAAGGGTGGGCAGGAGGAGGAGGGAGCCCTGTAGCTTGACAGAACTGTGTTCTCCATTGGCTGTCAAAAGGATTCAGAAGGCTGAAGGAGGGGTGCTCCGGACTCAAGCCCCGGAGTCCCAGGCTCACCGCTTCATCCAGAAGCAAGTGTTTGCTGGATGTAGGTTCTGGGGAGGACTTGGAGAGGAGTGGGGAACTTCAGCAGGATCCCCTGTGGTTGGGAATTGGTGATTAATCATCCCACTCCTCTGGAAGGAGGGGGAAGCACTGGTGGGGCAGTGGATTAGCACTCAGCTGCTAATCCAAAGGTCAGAGGTCCGACCCTACCAACCACTGTTTGGGAGAAAGATGAAAAAGATGTGTCTGCTATGAATACTGCAGCCTGGGAAATTCTACAGGGAGTTGTGGCCATCCTACGGGGTCCCTGTATGTCAGAAGCAACTGGATGATTAGATATCTACTCAGGATTCATAAATCAGTAGCAGTGGTTTCGGTTAGGTTCCAGCTCCTGGCCAGGAAGGGGTGGTACACCTAGGTGGGCAGTGCACCTGGATTGGCCCATCTAGGCCAGGTGAATTTGATTCAGCCAATGAGGTCGACCAGTAGCGTCGGCCCCACCTCCCAACAGGGGTGGGGATGGGGGTGGCGTCCTGAAAAGTCGTAAGTTTGCTCTGGCGTTCAGCGGCTGCTACACCGCGCAGTGCCGCTGTGGCCCCGAGGGGTGGGGCGCGAGCCCACGCATTTGTGCCGCTGATAGCTTTCATAAAACTCACCAACCAGGCTTCCGGGTGAGTTCTTTCTCGCACGAAGTCAAGGAGCGAGGTATATCTCTCCCACAAGAGAGATCTCTTCCTAAAGAGGCTCGTGGCAAACGTTTGCCTTGTGGGGTCAGGCAGACCTGTATTTCATCCCTCTATCATCGCTATTGACAAATTCTCTGAGCCTCTGTTTACAAAACAGGGATGAAAGTGGCCCCTGCTCAAAAGCGTTCAATACACACAGCATTCATTTTAACACCCCTCAACACACGCACACACACACACACACACCCTTCCATCTCTATTGTTGTTAGCTTCTATCCTGCGTGTCTCTGATTTCTGGGGACCACGTGCACACCTGGATCGGGTCCCTGTGATGCGTGACACAGTGGTGACTATGCATGAGGTGCACAGCTCAGGACCAGACCGGGATCTTTCGCGAGGAGCCTAAGAATTCTACCCGTGCACCACTACTGTCCTCTCCCGTCTACCTTGAGCCCTTGAAAGCTCACCGGTCCGTTTTCCAGAGACAGTGATGCATTTCATGAACCTCCCTGAAGAGGGAGCCAGACACCGCGAGAAGCCTGACGAGACAACTGCAGGGTTCCCGCAGGCAGGTTAGACACAACAGGCCAGGCAAGATCCTTTGCAGGCGTCTTCTGGCAGACCCCTTTCCTCATGCCCCTGTCTCCATCCTATGCCAATGTGGTGCCCACTGGTTGTCCAGCAGCGCCTGTTGTTCTGTAAACTTTTTTTTTTTTAGGCATCACTACCCTCTGGTGGTGGGAGTAGGAGGCCCAGCCTTTGCTCCTGGGAGCCGGAATTGAACCTCCATCTCAGTGGACCGCAGTCCCGCGCACAACCACCACGCCACCGGGGCTCAACCTCTGTAAACTTTTTAAAAAAGTCTGTGTGGTCTAAATGTCATCACTCATTTTTGCTAGTCACCGTCTGTATTTTTTTCTTTCCATTTTGTTCTTCCTTTCCTTTGTAAAAAATGCCTTTGCATTACATACTGGCCCACTGACCGTTCCAGCTTGTCTATCTGGGCCTGATCACAGCTACATCCATCCTGAGACAGAGGGCCCCCACTTCTCTGAGGCCAGGCCCCTTTTATTCTCCCTGCAAACTGCCCCTCCCCTCCAGACCCCAGAGACAGAGAGAATAGGTTCAAGTCCCACTGAACAACTCCCGTGGCCCACTTATCCCCAAGTGTCAAGGGCAAAAAAGGTTGCCTCCTACTGGAGGTGCCCACGCAGAAGGCACCACGGCGTCGTGGCTGCACAAAGCCTCGGACTCTGTTGTGTGTGGCGAAGGGGGAGTCATTCTGCCACCTACGTGGCTCTTCCTTCTCCTTTCTCTCAGAGGCCTTCTCGGAACTCCCAATGCGCCAATCAATCTGAAGTCCCATCCACTCACCCTAGAAGGCAATGCTTACTGTGGAACATCACCATTCACTAGTCAGTCAAATGCCATCTGATCCAGAGATCCAGGATGCCTGTCTATGGCTTGGAGCAGGGCTCAGACTGAATCCTGCCCCAAGAGAAGCCTCCATTCCATTCCATTCTTCCTGAGGCCCCTTTCACGGTCAGCCTTGGTGTTGGGGTGGGGGTGGGGGTAGGGGGCACTTGGAGCTGACCCTGTAGAACCCCTGCCCTCTTCTTCTTCTTCATGGTCCCCAGGACACACCCCTTCTCTTTGCTGGAGGCATCGCCACCCCTCATCACTCCAGAATGCTTATAGAAAGCTAAATACACCCGGTGCCCAGCAAGGTAGGATTTACAATATTTGGCATCCGATAAAAAAAAATCACCAGAGGTACAAAACAAACAAAAACAAGTCAGGAAACTATTACGGAAAGTCAAGCGATTGAAATGATATAAATGATAGGCTCAGTCGACAAGGGCATTTGAAAGGTCAATATGGGTGTCTTCCACATGTTCCTAATGCTAACATGTCAATTAGAGACGTGAAAGGCACAAAGTGACCTCACAGCAAACTGCTTCAGAGAAAGCAAAAATGTCTGGGGGAGAAAGAAGAGTGGATGTGATTGACAGCATATGAGCTGCTACACATTAGCTGCTAGGTGGAACCCACCATAGTAAAGACTAGCCAAAATGAAACCGAGAGGGGAGAAGAAAAGCCTGGAAAAAGGAGTGAGGGGAGCTGTGGACAATTCTGAGTAATCTAACATACGAATCACTGTCGCCCCAAAGGAGGAACTGGGGAGACTCCTCACTGCCGTCCAGTTGATTCTGAACCGCGAAACAAATACTGGAAGGAAAACGCCCGGCCTTTTTCCAAATTGGATTTTTAAAACTACTTGTCCCACAGAGCTAAGACTCTCAATGGGCCCTAATGCCAAGAAACAGGAAGGGAACCCTGCCGAGGCACAGCAAAGTCAATAGTTTAAAGCCAGTTTAAAAAGTACGTGAATCCCACAGGCAGCCGCAGGGCCTGGGTGGGGTGGCTGCACATGATTCATAGAGGATGAAAGATAAGAGGCAGCAAATTTCCCCCACAGAGCCACCCATGCCAGAAGGTATTCGGGTCATGCCTTTAAGGTGCTACAAGAAAAGCTGTCCGCCTCGCCCCCTAGACACAGTGAAAACATAATTTCAAAACTGAAGAAGGCACACCTACATTTTTTTCAAGCAGTCAGACGCTGAAGGCATGTACCACCGGCAGATATGAATGGCCAGAAATGTCCAAGGAAGTCCTTGAGGCAAAAGGAAAATGTCATCACGTGGAAATCTGGACCGCCACAAAGAGGGGAAGAGCAGTTGAAGGGGACCCGCCTGGACAAACACAGGCTTTCACATATGTACCTATTACTATTTAAATCCATGTGACGCTGCAGCTGTGAGCAGCCATACGGACCCACATGACATGAGGGGTGTGGGGGGTCGGTGCACAGACCCCTCACCTACAGGCGGGTGCAGGCAAAGGAAGTCTTGGTGGCCTGTTGGACACGGGCACACAGACGCATAGCAGCCAAGAAAGCCCTGCGGAGCGATGCTAAGCTGTAAAGCGGGGAGTGGCCACAAATCATAATCGATGAAAAGTGGAGCTGTTCGTGGCCCAGGAGCCCCTGGGTTATGAACAACGCTGACTTGCCCCTGACTGCTAGGTAAACTTGCCCAAATGATGGAACCCGCCCTGCTCCAAACAGATCCCCAACACTGTCAGCTGCACCGGCAGTTTTAAAATGATGGAAAGACTAAGATTTTTTTTCTTTTCTTGCAATGAAACACAAAACAAAAACCCACTGCCATTTAGTTGATGCCTATCTAGTGCTTCTGAGGCTTTAGGGAGCAGTTAGCCTCAACCTTCCCCCCTGAGAGGCTGGTGGATTTGAACTGCCAACCCTGAAGTTGGGATTCCAGCATGTTCCTTGGATGTACCCAGCCGAAGTAAACCAATCTCCCTGCCACGGAGTCAATTCTGATACATGGAGACTCTATAGGATAGAGAAGAACTGCCCTCATGGGTTTCCAGGACTGTAACTCTTTGTTTGTTTGTTTCAATCACTTTATTGGGGACTCTTACAGTTCTTATAGCAGTCCCTACATCAATTGTATCAAGCATGTTTATACATAGGCTGTCATCATCCTTTTGAAAACATTTTCTTTCTACTTGAGTCCTTGGTATCACTTCCTCATTTTTTTTACCTCCCTCCCTCACCCTCCCAACCTCCTGGATCCTTGATAAATTATAAATTATCCTGGACCTTTGATAAATTATAAATTATTATTATTTTAATATCTTACGGGCTGAGCCCCAGTGGTGGAAGTGGTTGAGTGCTGGGCTGCGGCCCGCGGGCTTGGCGCTTCAAATCCAGCAGCAGTTCTCAGGAGCAGCACTGGGTAGCTACCACAACCACCAGAGGGCAGTGATGGCCCTCCTCCCCCCCAAAAAAAGAGAGAAAAATATCTTACACTAACCACTGTCTCTCTTTAACCATATTTCTGTTGTTCATCACTCCGGGTGGGGGTGATATCTCGATCATTGTGGTCAGTTTCCTCTTTCTCACACCACCTTTCCCCTGGCCTTGTGGTATTGCGACTCCCATTATTGTTCCTGAGAGGTTTATCTGTCCTGAATTCTGTGTGTTGAGAGCTGTTATCTGTACCATTGTATGTGCACTTCTGTATAGCCGGATTTGTAAGGGAGAAATAGGATCATGACAATGGGGGGAGGAAGCATTAAAGAACTAGGGGAATGTTACATGTTAGGTCAGTCTCTTCCTTGTGACCTTCTGTGAGGAGATGTCCAATTGTCTACAGATGGGTGTCGGGTCTCCACTCCACACAACCCTTCTCCCATTTTCATCAATAAGATTGTTTTGGGTCTTTGATATCTGATACCTGATCCCATCGACACCTCATGATCACACAGGCTGGTGTGCCTTCCATGTGGACTTTCTTGCTTCTCAGGTAGATGGTTGCTTGTTTATCTTCAGTCAAGATGCTATACCTTTTGATAGCCGAGCATCACATTTCTTCATCACATTTTCTTATGCACCCATTTTTTCAGGAAGGTGAGCATCACAGAATGCCAGATTATTAGAACAAAGTTGTGTTAGCCCAGGTAAACTAGAGAAACAATTACATAGACTCGGATATGGGTATGAGGGAATGGTTTATATACAAAAGGAATGGAACACTGAGAAAGCATCCCAACCCAGTCCAGTTCAAAGTCATAAGCCCAATATTAACCCATATGCCTGATACCAGTCTAAAATGTCTCCTTCCGACTCACGAAGTCACAGGCCAGTGGGTGCAGAATCCCGGCACTGGCAGGGGTCTCCCCATGACTCCTCGCTTCCAGGGCTCAGGGTCCATCAACAGCATCCAGTGGTGAGAGAAGCAGCTCATCGCTGGCGGGGGTCTCCATGGGATCTCTCCAGCTTCAGAGGTCTGGCTCCATCAGGGCAAAGCCATGTGGGTTCTCCTCTGGCTCCTTAAGCTCCTGGGATGCTGCCATCTTGTCTTGTCTGTAGTTCATCGTCTCTGAGACTAACTCCCTACAACTGGAGAGACAGCTTCTCATCTCCAAGAGGGAAATATCGCGAGATTTCCCAGAAGTCTCAGGAGAAAGCCATGCCCACACAAAGGCCTGATAGGCTACTCAATGGCTATCTCCAGATTAACAGGCTAGACTCCATCCCTATAAATCAATCATGAAATTAACATAAGCCTATATCCACCACAAAAGTGTTCTTGCATTGAGGGAGTACTTGAATAGAGGCCCAATGTCTGTCTGCTACCTTAATATTCAGCATAGGGATCTATGTTCCTATCAACATCTATAAATATATTTAAATATGTATGTGCCTGTATTTATACCTCTATAAATGTCCTTTGCCTCCTAGATCTTTCCTCTATTCTCTTTTTACTTTCCTCTTGTCCCATTACCATGCTGATTTGGCTTTCCATAATTTTTCTCAGCCACATGGCACTTGTTCTAACTGCACCAGGCATCCTATGCCCTCCTTGCCATTGATTGCAGATCACGTGTTGTTCCCTTGTGTCTGGGTTTGTTGGCACTTTCTTTCCTTTCCCCCAACTCCCCTCTGTTATGCCCCCCCCCCCGAAGCCATTGTTCTCATTGTTTTTCCCTTGGGATTGTTTATCCTGCCTATCTTACATCTCAGCAGACATTGTTTTTAAAAGCTTACAAATAGTTCCAGGTCTGTCCATGGATTTCTATGCATGTTTTCCAATTGAGTCTGATGAGGTGCCAAGCTCTGCTCCTGGAGTCTGCTTTGGAGATTCTTCAGGGACTTCATTGCTTTGCTCCCCTTCCTGCTCTGTTAGACTCCTTCATGCCTCACCCTGGTTTGGTCCTGGGGGGAGGACAGGGGGCAGAGGTCGGACCAGGCACAATTGCTACACTATGTCTTTGTCCCCATAATGCTAAGGGTCAGTAAAGGGATGCTGTGGTCCTCTCTATATATTAACTGCTCAGAGAAGGACTATCATCCTTAGGACTTGATGGACCAGGATGCGGTCTCCGCCCCCCTCCTTTCCTCTTCATTTGTGCCTGTGTGTTCTGAACAGACCCATGCCTCTCCTTGAGCTGTATCTCCAGTGCTGTTCTCTGTAGCACATTCTTCTGGGGACAGGGTCTGCATAGCTAGGATTGGGGCCAGCTCCACAGACCTCTCACTGGGGTTGGTTTGCTGGCTTCATGATGGTACAAGACTGTAACTCTTTACCAGATTAGAAAGTCTCATCTTCCTCCCACAAAGTGGCAGGTGGTTTCTGAACTGCTGACCTCAGGATTAGCACCTCCATGCATAACCACGACGTCACGAGGGCACCAGAGATATAGGCACCTACGAGGGGGTTATCCTCCAGAAAGCAGAATCGCACTGGGTGGAGCAGAGCTTTCATAGGATAGCAAGAGCATCTCGCAACTTGCTCTATTTGTGCATCCAGTGGCATCACCTGGGAAGATTCTCTGCTCACGGTGGATTTCTTGTACAAGCAGTTTCACTTGCCCCTTGCTTTTGTGTGTGTGTGTGTGTGTGTGTGTGTGTGAGAGAGAGAGAGAGAGAGAGAGAGAGAGAGAGAGAGAGTCAGTTTGAGAGAACAGCTTGCAGCTGTGAAATTTTGTTTCTTGCTTGAGAAAAATGTCACAAACGTGTGGTGTTGAACACAGTTTAAAAGGTCAGCACTATGGGAAAACAGCTCAAGTATATGAGAAGTTTCCTCATTTCAAAAGAGGAGAAATGTAGATTAATGACCGGATTTGTGACACATAGGGACTGGTTTTGCCACCAGGACAGTGCACCTGCTCATGCAGCCATCTCAATGTGCCAGTTTGGGGTAAAAAACAGCATGCCTCTCCTACCCCATGCATCTTCCTCACCTGAACTCACTCCATGCAACTTCTTTTTGTTTCTGCCAATGAAGAGGGATGTGAAAGGACAGTGATCTGATTATTTGACGACTTCGAAGAGGTGAATTAAAAAATGAGAGAGGTGCTGTCAGCCCTCCAAACAGGTGAGATTGAAACGTGTTTCCAAGAATGGAATCGCAGATTTGACAAATGTATTCAGTGTAATGGAGACTGCTTTGAAGGTGATAAGGTCGCTTTTCAAAAAAAAATAATGCATAGCTTTTTTTGGGGGGGGGATTCTGTTTTTTGGGGGGAGAGGACTCCCAACATATTCTGATGCACCTACAGATCCCACTTAAAGGGTGAAAGACACATTTGGGAACTGATTTTGTCATAAACTCGGAACTTCCTGGACTTGTAACCTCAAGGGGCATGTACTTTCCACAATGCCTAATCCGCTAGTCCTGGGAGGTGCCAGTGAACACAGTGCAGTATACAGTGTCACCTGTTCACCAGCAGAGGGAGTCTGTAGACTTGGATAAAACATTGCATCCACCTGGTTCCACCCAAGGCCAGGTGGGATGAGGCTCAGTGGCAGCACCAGATGTGGATGCCTTTAAAGTCTCAGGGTAAATCATAAAATCTGAAAGACCCGGGGTAGGTGGGCTGTTGGGTATTCTGGATCCATAGCCAGGCTGCCCCACTCTCCTGTTTGAGAATCTATTTCTCTGGCCTCAGCTCCTTCATCTATAAAACAAAAGGTCGTGTTAATGGATGTCCAAGGGGCCACTGTCTGTAATTCCTTGTTCTGATGCTCACTGCACTTGAAGGGGAGTCAGAACACTTATTGACAAAGATCAAAGAAAGCAGCTTTCAGTAGGGGCTGCCACTCCAAACAGAGAAAGCAAAAATCATCACAACTGGACCAATAGGCAGTCTCGTGATAAATGGAGAACAGATTGAAGATGGAAGTTCACCTGGATCCACAGTCAGTGCTCCTGGAAGCAGCCACAAGCAATCAAACGGCCCACGGTTCAAACAAGAAACCATGCAACATCAAACGGGCAGCGTATGCCCAAGAACTAAGAGTGAGACCAGGAGGAGGAAGGGAAGCATATGTCCCCTGGGGCAGGGACATATGTGATGGGACACCAGGGGATTGACTAGGGTGAGTTGAAACAAAATGTATACACCTGACGATCAGCTCTGTACACCTTCACCGACGTGATGATAAAAAAGTTTAAAAGAAAGAAAAATACCAAATGATGTTCCGGGCAGATCTGCTGCCTAAGGGCTCTTTAAAATATTAAAGAGCGAAGGTAAACCTTAGGGGACCCGGTGAGGCTGACCCACGCGCTGGTATTTCCAGTCACCTCATAGGCACGTGAAGGCAGGTGCATTTGGAAGAGGATGCTGGCGGAGAATGTTGAAAAGAGAAGCACACAGAGATCCAGCCTAGAGGAAGGAGTCAGAATGCTGCTGAGAAGTCAGGGTGATGGCACTTTCTCTCACGTACTTCAGGCATGTTCTCAGGAGAGGCTGGTTCCTGGGAAAGGACCTTCCACTTAGTGAAGCAGAAGGTAGGGACACAGAGGAGGAGCCGGGGCATAAGGGATTGGCATCCTGAGGAGGCTCAGGCCTGCGCAGCGTTGCTTTCCATTGCACTCAGGTCGCTGTAAGTTGGTTCTGGCTCCAGCAGCAGTAACCGCATCCTTGGGGAAGCGGGCCCCTCTTCTGCTCTGAGGAAGGCGGCCCTGCTGCAAGGGTCACAGGAGACAGTTCTGAGAAATCAGAACTTGAAGCGCAAGCTGAGAAATTCCCTGTGCCCACAGTCTCCACCCCACTTCCCAAGTGCAACCACCGTGCCAAGCACTTGATAGAATCCCTTGTATCTACTTCCCTATTTTACCCTCTAACGCAGGGGTCCTCAACCTTCCTCATGTCGCGACCCTTTAATACAGTTCCTCATGTTGCGGCGACGTGCTCCAATCATAAAATTATTTTCGTTGCTATTTCAGGACTGTACTTTTGCTACTGCTATGAATCGGACGACCCCTGTGAAAGGGTCATTGACCCCCAAAGGGGCTGTGGCCACCAGGTTGAGAACCTCTGCTCTAACACGATAGAGGTTGGAATCATTACCCGGCTTTAGAGATGAAGAAACTGAGACCCAAAGAAGTTGCGAAAGGGGCCTGACATGTGAGCCCTGACACCCACCATCCTATCTTGGGCACCCCAGCACCACCCTATCAGCTGCTATGAGCTTTCCGCTGGCTCTCCATAAAAATGTCCCCATCAGCTGTCTGCCCTCAAATTCAGACTCTACTAGTCTCCTCATCCAACCCTCTCATTCTTGCAGATGGAGAAACTCATCCGCGCGTGTTTTGTAATGTATACAACCGCTCACATTTGCCCAGGCCTCTTCCGTGCAAGAAGCCCTGGTGGCGTCATGGTTACGTAGTGAGCCACGGTCAGGGAGATCAGCAGTCTGAAACACCAGCCGTGCCAGGGAAGAAAGACAAGGTTTCTAGGGCTGTAAGGGGCTACCATCTCAGAAACATCCAGGGCAAGTCTATCCTGCCCCATAGAGTCCATGTCCGTGAGAATGGACTCCGTGGCGGTGACTTTGACTTGGGTTTGGTTCTCAGAAAAGTCCACACCAACGTGACGTGGGACCTGCGGATAGTTCCCCACCTTCCCCGGGGGCTCCGCAGTCCGCGTATGACTGCCGCGGGGAGTTCCTGGGACCTTCGGGGGCCCACGCGAATGCTGATCAGAAAGACGCACGCACGTTGTCAGCAAGACTGAGTCCGCCCTCTAACCATGATGCCTCCTCCTCCAGCATCTGTGTTTTGTGGCATAGTGCTTATGCCTCGGGCTGTTCGAAACCACCAGCCGCTCCACGGGAGGAAAATGAGGCTTCCTACTCCTGGGAAAGAGGGACAGTCTCACAGACGCCCAGGGGCCCTTCCCTTCTGGCCTCTCAGGTTGCTGCGTGTCAGAAGTGACCGGCTGGCAGCGAGTTTGTATGTGTGTGTCTTACTGAAAACATGAGACCAACCGCTCTGCATGGGATATGAAAACAAACAAGCTACCTTGGGGATAATTTCACACCACGAAATGTCCCACGTGGGCAGTGCGGTTGACAGTAGATCAGACACAATTTTGCTGTGTTTTTCAGGCTTTTTACTGGCTAATATTTGGAAGTAGACCATGAGCCTTTTCCCCCTAGCCCAGCTTAGTCTGGAAGCGCAGCTGAAACCTGTCCAGCATCACGGCAATAGTATTGACCTCCCCCTGTCAGGGAGTGGCAGCCGTGGACACGGCGCACTGGATGGGAATCCAACCAGGAGACTGTGTCGTGTGACCTCCCTGGCCGGGAGGGGCAGAGCGTGGGTTTTATTTGGCAAAGCAAACGACAATGGTTTCCCATCAAAGGGATGTAGAAGGAGAACCTTCCCAAGGAGGTTTCAAACCACAAACTTCCTGACCATCCATCCCTAGCCTAGTCTAACGTGCATTCCTTGTCTCCTGATCCACCACAACAAAGGAGAGGCATTTCTAAAGGAAACCGTGTGAACATCTTCCTGTGGGTTGTTTGTGCTTGATCGGAGGATGGTTCAATGGTAGCGAAAGGCCTGGAAGGGTAAAATCTGGCCACCTCTCGAAGGAGTGGCGGTTGGAATGGATCCACTCCCCCTCGGGCTTAGAGGAAGAGTGTGAAGCTCACTAGGTGAGTCGCTCGGGAAAGGTTAACAGAGTACGTTTATTTTCACAGGGTATAGTCTAGATCTGCATTCTCCCTGTCGCAAACAGTCAAGACGTTTTTACACCTGCACATGCCTCCCATTGAGGGCTACAGGTTTGCAAAGGAATCTAGCAGGAATGCTATGGAAAAGTCCCAATAGGTGAACATATAATTAGGGAGCAAGACTGAGAAACAAAGAAGTGGGCGCACAGGCCGGTCTTGGTTACCAAGCTGTTTCAAGCTTCTTTTCTTTCGGGGTCCTGGGGTCCAGGGGGGTACACCAGTTGGGCAGCTAGCCACAGGGCCAGAGGTTCTTAACACTCCCATCAGCTCTGCAGCAGCGAGATAAGGCTTTCTGTTCCTGTAAAGATTTCCAGCTTTGGAATCCTACTCTGCCCAGAGGGCCATGATGAGTCATAATTGACTCCACGGCAGTGAGTTCAGTGTTTGACTTTATTGTGGACGATCCGTTCTATCTTCTCATCTTCTGCTGACTAAGGCATCTTCTCAGGGCCAGTTGTGTAAGCATTCTTAGCAAGCACAGAGTCGTTCTTTATCTAGGTTAGAAACCTGACCCGGGTGTCTTCTTTGATTTTTGCAAGAGTAACATGTTGACTAGGGACAGAGAGCGAATGCTGATTTCCGTAGATAAGTAGAGATGGAACTCACACTGTTGTCATGGGCCTGCGGCAGAGTTGGTCCTGAGCCGCGGGAAGCCGATGTGCACTAGCACGAAACACCACATGGTCCTGCACCACCCTGACCATCGTGCCTATTCCTGCAAAGCATAGTTTTGAGATGGAGGGCATCATTTAATTGGCTATGGAGTTTCAACTTAAGCCTAAAGTCACCCAAGTCAGATACGTGAACACCCACCACATTTTTCCAAAGACTTCCACCACAGGGTCAAGACCCATGGGCTGGCGTCAACAGGGGGCACCAACAGCAGAGGACTCTCCCTGCCCTCCATCGCCCAGCTCTCAGAGTCCAGGCCTTCAGAAGATCCTTCCCTGTCCCAGAGTGCTCCGGGTCTCAGGGCAGGCCACTTTGTTTTCTGCCCTAGTGACAGAGCAGGGCTCCTCCTGCCTCCAGTACTTCAGCCAGACCCCTCCTGGCTCCCAGTCTTCTTCAGGTGCCAGGGTGGAGCCGGGGAGCAGCAGGGCCTCTGAACTCTCCTCATCTTTAATGAAGGAAAGATAGCATCACTTCTCAGGGGCCGGAACCTAATTAACACCAGCACAGGGCTTGGGTTTCTGAATAAGGGCACTCCTCCCTAGGAAATCGTGTTGCAACTGTGTTAAGACAGAAGGGCAGGATTCAGGTCAAACCCTTGGGGAGGGGTCCTGTTGGAGCTACTCTCGCGTCCCAACAACTAAGGTCGGAGCAAGTCAGGGTCTAAGTGAACCTGTTCCAACCACTCCGTGGGAAACCCTGACCTCTGGCTGTTCCCCAGATCAGAGAGGAGAACGGCTCCCAGGTCACCTCGTCCTCTGGATCTTTCATCTGAACTGTTTCCCCAGCCCCTCCCACATGTGTGTCTTCTCCTTCTCCCCCCATCTGAAGAAACGCCAAGTCCAACTTCCTCCCTAGAACCTTCCAAACTTGGTGAACTCAACACTTCAGAGGCTAGCATGGCTTTCAAAATCCTTCCCTCCCCTTCTGTCTCCTTCCACGAGCCTCTGGCCCCAGGGAGCACTGGAATCATAGCAGATTTCCCTGAAATACCTAGGAAAGGAAAAAGCAAGAAAACTCATCACCAAAAGGTGGCAGAGAGCAAAAGGCACACAAGAAAGGAAGCGAAGACAGTGGTCTGTAGAGACCGACTGCAGGAGCGGTGGAGCTCCTTTGCCTAGAGCAGGGAAGGCGAGGCTGCTCTAAGGAACAGGGCCACTCTCACCTGGCAGCCCAACCAGAGGCATGTCAGTGGAAAATAGCAATGGTGGCAACTAGCTTAACATTGATGGAGCAGCTCCCATCGCTGGAGATGGGCACTGCCCAAGTGGATGGAAACTGCTCACCAATTCCCCCCCTACCCTTCCAGGACCCCCCAGGCTACATGTCCTACTGCCATGTCTTAGACAGGTCTCTCAGCCCAATACATAACACACTACCTTACCATTCACAACCGATTCCCCTCCACCCTCCTCCTCATTCCCCTTACACACACACGCACTGAACTTCAGTACTCCCTCCCTGCCGTTTCTCCATGGGTCCTGTTTTCTTCCGACATGCTGTACTTTTTATGTATTATTTCATCTATCCTTTGTCTGCCCAACTATGATGTAGTTGTGTAAGGCACGTTTTTCTGTTGGTCTCGTCACTGCCATGCCCCCAGCCCCTACAGCAAGGCTTGGCACATGACAAGTACTTAAAAAACATTTTGCATGAGTTCAAGTGGCTGCCATGGATCCCTTGCAAGAGATGGTGTCAGTGACCCAGGCAGGAGTCGGCTTTCTACTCCCAGAGGTGTTTGCCATGAGGACTTAGACAACACCATCGCTTTATATTTCAGCACCAGGAGCACACTGCTCCTCACTTCCCCAACACACACACACACACACACACACACACACACAACTTCAGGACCATTGTCTCTTGACTGGATAAAACATCTGGAACCCAAGACCCCAACTTCTTATCTTTTAAAACTAAAATCATAAAAAAAAATTACCTCTAATCTTAGAATAATTAGTTATTTGAAAAACATTGTCTTGGCACATCATCCATGTGTCATATGAGTCAATGGTTTAAATATGTTAAAAGAGTTGTGCAGTTAACACTATGATCAATTTTAGATCATTTTCCTCATTGTCGCCCCCATTATTACTAACTCTCCATTTGCCCCCAACCTCCTCTGCCATCAATCACCCTAAGAAACTATTAATCCAGCTGCCATCTCTATAGGTTCACCGATCCTGGATTGCATGTAAAGGACATCATATAAAACCAAATACACACAAATAAATAAATAAATAAAACACAGAAAACAGTACCCATAGGGCTGAGCCCTGGTGGCATAGTGGTTGTGTACAGGACTGCGGCTCCCAAGGTTGGCAGTTCAAATCCAGCCACAGCTCTCCAGGAGCAAGGCTGGGCCTCCTACTTGCACCAGGACAGTGATGCCCCCCCACCACCAAAATAAAACAAAAACAAAAAAGTACCCACAATAAAACACAGAAATACCGAAAATAAAACACAGAAAATAATAAAAAATAGACTAAATGGTAAATGAGCCCCCAGAGGAAACAAATGGTAAGATGTTCCATTTCACCCTAACTGCTGGACTCCTGCAAAGAGGCACAGTCTTGTTGACCCAAGGGCAGTTCCATGAGTCCAGCAGTAATGAGACAGAGGAGCAGGAGCAGCCTTGGTGGGATGCCCCAGGCTGCGATGCTAGCAGCCAAGTCAAGTCCAAACCCCCTAAGAGCCAAAATTCTTAGGAAGAATCAACTCTCACTTTGCTCAAGCCTCAGACCCACGGAGTCCCCTGATTCTTTCCTTGTCTTCACTCCTCACTTAGTAAGTCCTCTTGCTTGTTCAACTGCCAGATCCCAGCCCACCTTCTCTCGCTTGATCTCTTCTGCCCAAGTCCCCAGCATCTCGGCCAAGGCCACAGCCATGGCTACAGTCTCCTAACTCCTCTCTCTCTCTCTCTCTCTGTCTTACTCTTGGCCCCTCCAGTTGGAGCTGCATCCAGCATCCAAAGGACTTGTTCTACAATGGACCTTAGAGCATCCCTCCCTGCTGCACTTTGCTCGATGCTCTTTCCGTACCTCCCCGCAAACCTGCTGAACCTCGTCTCATGCATCCTGGCCCTTCACTCCCTGCACTCCGATTCCAGCCGCATCCTTTCTCCTCTTCAAATGTACCAAACCCTTGCCCCTCATTTTCAATGTCCCGGTGCCTATCGTGCTCCTTCCCACCATCCAGGTCTCTCTGCTTAGCCATCGCCTCTTTGGGGAGGCCTTCGGGGACCCAAAGTGACTCTCCAGCACATGGTCATGATCATGTCCTTCCTGGTACTTGCCACACTCTGTAATTACTTTGTTTATTTCCTTAGAGTTGACCTCTTTCACGACTAAGCAAGTTCCATGAGAGCAGGCCTCTTTGCCTCCCCAATCCATCTCCCTTCTCCTCAGTGCCTGGCACAAGCCCACTGCCACCAAGTCAAGTCCCATGCATAGACACCCTGGAGGACAGGCTTCCCAAGGTGGTCATATTTACCAAACAAATGGTCACGTCTTACTCTTGTGCCGACCACATTTTAGAAAGCCTCTCTGCCATTGAGTCCAACTCATGGGGTCAAATAGGACAATAGAACTGCCCTTGAAACCATACATCTTTATGGAACTAGGAAGCCCCATCTTCCTCCCATGGAGCACCTCATCATTTGCACCGTTGACCATGCAGTTAGCACCCCAATATGTAACTCACTACCCCACCAGAGCGCTTGGTCGGTGCTCACTTGAAACCAGAAGCCCATTGAACCCTATTCTCCGTGTCTTCCTCTCTTTGCTTGGCCAGGCAGCACCAAAGGACAGACCTCACACTTTTGGAAGAGTCTCTGAGGAACTCTTCTGAGTCTCAACCCATATATTCTAAATGGCAAGAATGAGCCACCCCTGTCACCTTAAGGTGGGAGGTCATGGCTCTGGGGAATGACTACTCGAGGCTCTTGAGGGAGCTGGCACTCTTTATGAGGAAGACTGGTTTGCCACCATCTTTGATGGATGAAGGGGGGATAAAGCCTGAGGGGGATCCCATTCCTGGGTAGGATTTTAGGAGGTGATTTCAGGGAGGGCAGTATATTTATAAATGTCGAAAGGGGACATCTGGTCACACAGTCATGGGGTGATGACAAACCTGCATTTTACATGGCCACCAAGTGTGTTGGCCCCAAAGAGGTGGTGTCCAGAAAAAGTCAACCAGGGGGAGTTCAAGGGGAAGTGATACATGAAGGCCCTGAGCTCCATCCACAGCCCACTAGCTCTCCTATGTCTGCCCTGAACTTACATGACCGCCTCCTAGGTCTGCATCCTTAACGGAACGCAAACACCCCTATCATCTCTATTCTCACCCAAATGAACGTTAAGGGTCATTCGGTGACGTTTCAGCAGAAACATCACAGATTTGCAGTGAAACATAAAGTTTGAGTATGCGGCCCTCCCCCCACCCCCACACACAACCTTACTTCCACGCATTTTTGTTGAAGTTGATTTACGTGCCAGCTCGTGTACAAGCCTCTGAGGGTAAGGCGGGAATGGAGCAGACACAGGCTCTGGGAAAATGACTTACACTTGGGGCTTCTAGTTCTTGGTGTAAAAAGGGGCAGTGGTTCCCCTGCAGAGATGCTGAGGAGATCATGGGAGATGGTTGTGGGCTCTTCGTTTCACCACTGTTATTGCTAAGAAAGAAACCGGAGGACGACAGCAAGAGGTGTCAAAGGTATGCCGTTGTTTGGACCTGTGAACTCGTTTTTTTACCCTAAGAATTTTCCTGCGAGGACAGCCTGAAATATAGAAAAGTCAACTTTTCCTCCATACACGTGAAGGAAAGAGATGGAAGGAAATAAAACAAATGAAATGCTGCCGCCGAGTCGATACAGCTAGAGAACCCTGTAAGGTCAGGGTACACCTGTCCCTGTGAGTGTCCGTGACTGTCACTCTATGACAGGGAAGGAAACACAGTACCTATACATATATACATTCCCCCCACCCCCCGCCCCCGCAACTGGGGGATATGCTTTGCATGTGTTAAGTCATTAAAATGAACAAAGGAAAAACTAGACAATAGAGGCAACCTAAATATTCAGCATTATGGTAATGAATGGAATGCCAGGCAGTCATTGGAAGCAATTACGAAGACCATGTGGCAACAGAGAAGCATGCTGCTGAGATCATGGTGGGTGGGAAATAGGTCACTGAGTGTAAGCACACACGGACGATGGCTGCAGCTCCCATGCATAAGCAGCCACACACAAACAACCTTGTTTGTTCTAGAATGAAGGGCTTCCGGGTGAGTCCTTGTTCTCCATTGGCCAAACTCTTTGGCCTGTTGTTTTAGTATTTGTCAAATTACTTTAATAGGGTGATTTTCTTAAGCTGCTCTGTGTACAGGTATTCACTCTCTCCCAGCAGGTCTCCCCAGCAAGCCAGAGAAGGGAAAAAAGATCACATTGTGCCTAACATCATGGACGGTAACAAATCTTCGAAGAGGCATCAACTGCATTCAATATTGCTGTCTTCTGAAAAATAAAGGAAAGCTTTACTGCTTTATGTTTAGCTCGTGATCCATAGCAAGCCTCCCAAGGTGCCTCTCAGAAGGGTAGGTAGGCTCTGTTTCCAGAGAATGCCCTCCACCACCACCAGTCATGATTGGAGGATTCTGGGGACAGAGGACACAGGCTGGCATCCCACCTACCCATTCATCCATTTATTCTGCCATCTACCTCTCTATCTCGTTGATGACTACTTATCTGTCCATCTCTCCTTCCTTCCTTCTGCTTACGCATCCATCCATGCATCCACTCTTCCTTGGAAAAGCACCACCACAAAACTGTTTTTCAGAAATACACACACACACACACACACACACACCTTCCTGCCGTTGAGTGGAGGATCTGGTTCCCAGTGACCTTACAACACAGAGCAGAACGGCCCTTGTGGATTCTTTATGGGAATAGAAAGCCTCATCTTCCTCTTGTGAACCGGCTGGCGGTTTCAAACCGAGGACCTTCCAGGTAGCGCAGCCCACCGTGCCACCCAGGCTCCTTCTTTTCAGGAAGAGGGAGTTGTAAAATGCCGTGTGACCTCAGTCGACCATTTGTCTGCAGGGTCTGTACCCAGGTCCCCAAATGAGGTCAGTGAGGAAACAGGACAAGCATCTGGGAGACGTGCTTCTCATCTTCACCCAGCCCCTGGTGGGCTGCTCAGCAGCTGGTTTAGCCACTGGGCAGGCTGTCGGTGCTCATCCTCAGAACAAAGGAACCTAATTATAGGGCAATTCTCTGCCACCTACCCCAGCGGCATCCAGTGGGCTGGCTGAAGAAAAATCTTCCAGGCATTCCAGGCACTTGCCACCTAAACCTGTCACACACTAGCCCTGTGCGTGGACCGGGAGAGGCTGGCGGGATGCTTTTGTCTAGCTGCCAGGGGAAAACTGGTTTTCATCAATTAAATAATGGGCTTGGGTTGCAGAAGGTGTGCCCATTTCAATCAAGCACTAATTGGGGTTGGTGAGGACAATCCACTCTGGACCTTCTCACCCCACAGTCACGCTGCTTGGAGTCCCACTCTGTTTAAAGATCCTCCTCGAGTGTCAGGGTGAGGAAATGTGGCCTGGATGTCCAGAGCAACTGAGATGCTCACGGCCTCACGGTGCAAACAAACCCAAGAACTCCCCACCCTGAGCTGAGCTGAGCGCCTGCCCCCATGTGGAATCTGCCACCAAGTGCGGGGAACACAGGGCCCAAGCGAGCACAGCGTCTGGGGGGAGAAAGGCGACCTGGCACAGGGCGCCCCAGTGGGGAAGGGCCCTCCTAGAGGTTGGGATGGAAGTAAACTGACCTCAGAGGTGGGCACAACTGTGTCCATCCGAAGAACCCGCGGGACTTCGGGGAAAGGCATGTTGAACTGGACCTGGGGGGGTGGCGTATGCCTATTTCCTGTCGGATACACCTGGGGAGAAGCAGGGAGAAACCAGGAGAGGTTTCCCTCAATGGCAGTAAGTCTTGAATGTGAAAATGCATGGGACATCCGCCATACCCAGTCAGCTCTAGAAGTTCTCCCGAGAGCATCCTTAGGGATCCCCACACCACTGGGAAACTTCTCTTCCTGACTCTGCCTCGTGCCAAGAAGAGGCATTTCTTCTCCCACCCGCTCTCTCGGCTTCTAAACCATCCACCTCCCCTCTCCTGTGAGCTCCTCCAGGAACAACCTGTCTGCATAGCCATTCCCTTCTGCTCTCTTCTTAACGCTAGGAGCCCCCCTATCACATTGCATTCACAGATCCTTATCTCCATTAAGCTTCGGTATCCCAGCAGCCAGCACCCCGGATAGTAGGTACCCCACACCTGAATGTTGTGAGAGGCCTCCCAGGACCAGCTCACACCCAGGTGATCCCAACCCACTTCCTGCAGGGCTGCACTTGTCATCAGGGCAGGAGCCACCTTGAGAAAAACAAGTCCCAGCTGGAGCAGTGCCAGCTCTACAGCCCACGGGTCACAGACCATCTCCCATCTCCCTCCATCCACACACATCATATTTCCTAATATTTTCGTGGTTGGTGGGGGTTGGAGCTTCTTGGGCATCAGTCAACCATCACTCACCAAGTGCCAAGCGAGCAGTCATTGCACAGGGCGAGGTCAAAAAGCATTGGTACCAAACCGTAGAAACACTCATTCAACAAGGCTATCAACATGTGAGCTACTGCTTCTCAAGGCATTCTCCATGGAGGCCTGCACACCTCCGAAGGCATGTTGTCATCCCTCTAACACCCCCCCCCCAACCAAAGACTCCTGCATGCCTCAAATGTATACAGGGCACCCACTGTACTCCTTCCTGTGCTCTTTTAGCTTGGGGGACAAACAGAAGTCTGAATGGGTGAAATCAGGATGATGAGGGAGGTGGGGAAGATTTCTCACTGGAATTTTCCTAGGACAGACCTGACAACCCGCTCAAGAACAGGCAGGGGAAATGGGATTGAGAGAGACAGTTCTCTGTGCAACTTACTGGCCTTTGCCTCGCTGAGGCAGCTTTCAAGATTCTCAAAATGTCTTCCTCCTATGCCGCTGTGATGAACAAAATCTGTCAAGATTCCTTCCCCCCCTCCCCCCACCGCCTTCACCCACTCGAAACTCAAAGCTGTCGACTTAAATCCAACCTACAATGACCTGAGCCTTGGGCAGGGGAGAATGGTCCCTGTGGGTTTCTGAGACACTAAGTCTTCAAAGGAGTAGAAGACCTCCTCTTCTTCCTGCAGAGCGAAATTAAAAGAGCTGATTTGGGGTTAGCAACTGCTGTATCCCCAGGGCTCCTAGGATTACGCATTTAGGGTCCTCAAACTTGATTATTATAATCTGATGAGCTGATCTTGCCCCCTTGACATTAGGGGGTCTGGTAAATCCCTCATGGGAGCTCGGGCAGCGTAGCTGTTGCGAGCTGGGCTTTCATCCATATGACAGGAAGGTGGAAACCATCAGCGACAACTCGGGAGAAAGATGGCGCTTTCACCTGGGTTGACTTGATGCCAGTGGGTTTGGCTTGGGTTTTAGTAGATCCCTCGGAAACCACTGTTTGGATTGACTGTCGCTCTCTAGGTTGCATCGGTACAGCTAAGACTCATTGCTGGTTGCAATTCGCTCCATTACACTATCTTCATTAGCGTCTATCTCGCTTCAAGACTAATGGGAAGATAGACTCTTTGAGCTAGTTGATCAGTGTGCAACATCTTTGGCACCCAAAAATAATTATGCCCAAAGAGTGCTGAGGCCAGGATGTTCACTTTAATATCGAAAAGGTCAGGCCATGTGAGATACACATTTCAGCAGCTCGGGCACCACTGCTGATGCTAAGATCTTTCACCCGGCTTGGGAATCCTGCCACAGTTTCTTCATCCACCGACGTTGATGGTCTCCCTCCCCTTTTCTCAACTGTGAGGTCTGAAGGGTTTTTCTTAGAATGTTCGGTTCACTGCCAGTGTTGTTTCAGGCAGGGCAGCCTGCCCACGCACTGACTGCAAAACTTCAATGATTTGGGGAAAAGTCCACTTGAGTTTTATCCAAACGGAGATACTAGCTCTGATATAAAAATTGTTTCTTTCTCATGGTCTCCCAAAATTCTTTTTTGTTGTTGTTGTTGGGCATCACTGCCCTCTGGTGGTGGGAGTAGGAGGCCCAGCCTTTGCTCCGTGGAGCTGGAATCAAACCTCCATCCCAGTGGGCCGCAGTCCCGCGCACAACCACTACGTCACGGGGGCTCAGCCTCCCCAAATTCTTATTTATTTAGTTTTTATTTATCTGGGACTAAGACAAGGGTATTCTTGAAAGCACTCGTCTGCAGCAGGCATCCACTGAGCACAGACTCGCTTAAACACATTTTGTGTGGACCAAGTCCACGCATGGATGAACTGGAACCTTAGTCGCCATACAATGTGACCTAGGCTTGCATTCAAGGGGCCATAGTGTCAGGGACCTGGTAGTGACCGGGAAGGGAAGCGGGAGACATCTAGATACCATCAGAAAATAAACTTCAGATCAGCTTGCTTATTTTTCAATTCATTGCCAAGTCCACGTGATTAGCCCGTGCTCATTTGCTGACTGTTCCATTGTGGCGCCGCTTTACTTGCATGGCCGGGTTTATTTTAAAAGACAATAGTGAGACCATCTGAGTGGGAGCAGCCAAGGCTGGAGCAAGCTAGTACCAGCTGTTCGACTTTTATTGACATACTGCCAGTGGCATCTGGTTTGGTTTGTGCTTCGTTGGTTTGGGGTGGGTGCCAGGCACGTGTGGGAAAAAGACCCCCAACCCCACACATATGCCCAACACCGCCTTCCTTTCAGCAAGGGTATCGAGGGGGCACAGTGAGCCGCAGCCCCGACGCTGAATGTCCATGTCTCTCCCGCCAGTGCGCACCTCTCCTTGCCCCTGCCGATTTCTCTTCCCGCTCGAATGCTCAGGCCTGGGCGTCGGCGGACTTCCTTTTGGTGGAGTGACCTGCCCTCCATAGGAACAAAACATTCTACCTTCTGGATAAGAAATTGATGAAGGGAGGGGACTATTCCCCACCCCCCTCCCCACGGGAGCTGTCCTTAGAAAAGCGAAAACACAGAATGGCAGCCATGGGACATGACAGCAAGCACGGAGAGTCCTCATCCTAGTGTGTTTGAAGACTGGAGGCCAACTGACGTGGGTTGCCCAGAATCCTCTACGGCCTTCTTACCACCACGCTACAGAGGTTCGCTACCTGCCCCGGGGTGCAGCCTCACCCCTTCACTAGCATGGTCTGGGCAGGGGAGGAGAAAAACCTGTGCTGCTTCTCACCTTGGGAGTAGGGACCTGAACAGTGGGTCCCTCGGGATCTCTGAACAGGCAGTTCCAGCCACTGCTGCCGGTCCACATCCCTCCAGGGCCCTTCCGCCACCTGTGAACAGAAAATTCGGAAGCCTCCCTTTTCTCCTTCCTCTGCTGTAACCCGACCAGGAGATTGCCCGGCCCAAAGTCGGGAGCCCAGCTATTTGGGGTGCATCTCCCTGATTTGGGGTCTTCCATTCTAGGTGCTGGTTAGCAGGCCAAATCCTCACTGAACCTGCCATCCACGGGCCAGCCTCTCTGCCGCACCTGGAGGGGCCTGCTGCCCACGCCCTCAGAGATGTGGGGCCCACTCCTGCCCTGACTCCTCTGCAGGCTCCCCCGCCCAACAAACCTCTACTGAAGCCCACCAGCCTGCACACTGTAGGGAAGCGATACTTTATGGCCAGGACAGAGCCCTGTCTCTTGAGGTCTACCTGAAACCCCCGCCCCCCAACCACTGCCGACAAGAAAAGAAACGTGTTGCCCCCACCGCTGTCACTGCTCTCCAAAGTCTGGAGAGCTCTTTCGGAACCCCCAGGCTGCCAGGGAAGCTCGCCAGCCTTGCAGGAGTAAGCCACGTCTAAAAAAACGGAGAAAGCAAGCGACCAAATTCACAGGCTCCCATGAGATGGTGGCCGGCCAAAGGGCTTTGTAAAGTGTAACTGCGTGGAAGCACATGCTGTTTTGATTGACTTCTGGCCAAGGCCTGACTGGGGCTGAGCCGCCACCACCTGAAGCACATTCTTTCTCTGGTGCAGCTGCTGAGCCCCTCTGCTAAGCCTGGCTCCTTCCTGGGCTTTCTGGTTTTTCTTGTTCCCATTCTCCCCGCAGGGCCGCTGGTTGCTACCCGAAGGCGTCCTGCTATACATCGGGCTGGACACTAGGTGGCAGCCTGACCGCAGGCACTTGGCAGGAGTAACCCAGGGGGCCTAGGTGAGGTCCAAGAGCCTGCTGCGAAACTGCCCCCTTCTTCCAGGAGTGTAGGCAGCAGAGACCCCCCAGAAAGGCTGCCGGCAGAAAAACTCAGGATAAAGACAAGAGGAAATTTGGGCTTGACTAGGAAGCGGGTGAGGAGCCCTAATGGCACAGTGGTTTCACGTCGGGCTGCCATCTTTAAGGTTCCCAGTTTGAAACCACCAGACTCTGCAGAAGAAAGACAGGCCTTTCTGTTCCCATAAAGAGTTACAGTCTCAGGAATTCCCAGATGCAGTTTTACCCCATCCTATAGCATCACTTAGAGTCAGCACTGACTTAATGGCAGTGAGGAAGCTGGTTATCTTGCCCGCCGTGGTTATCTTCGTAGAACGAAGGATGAAAATAGGCTTCTGTGGGAGCTCAGACCAGGATAGCAGCAGAGGAACTTGGCATCCAGACTTTGTAAGCATCTATAGCACCTGTAGCTACCTGTGGCTCAGAGGTCCTTCTAGGATAAAGTGATCAGATTTTTAGCGGGACACCATTGACCGGGGTGATGGTGGTGGTGGTGGTGGTATTCTTGATGAAAAATTTGGTCTATATGGAGCAACAAAAACTTTCAAAGAATGCAAAAATAGTATTGTAATGTATTTATTTTAATTTTAAAATGCCACGGGACTCGGACAAAGGGTTAAAAAGCGGAATGTCTGGTCAGCTCACTCCAGTACCCCAGTGAGTCGGGGATACATGCTTCCTGTTTTTCGCCTCTCTCTCTTTCTCTCTCTCTCTCTCTCTCTCTCTCTCTCTCTCTCTCTCTCTCCTGACTCCTTCCTCTCAATAGACCTTTCCCATTCTAAAGCACATCTCCCTCATCATCTCTCCTTTCATCAAAAGCCTGTCTTAGCCAAGTTCACAGAGAACAATGGTCTTCACCCTCACCACGTCCCCTTCATTCCTCACCCACTGAATTCTGACTTCTAGGGGTTACCAGTTGGGCTGCAGTCTGCACGGTTGACAGTTCAAACCACCAGCAATGTCTCAACAGAAAGATTGGGCATTCTGCTCCTGAAAACAGCTACAGTCTCAGAAACTCATAGGGGGATCCCTATGAGTCGACATTGAATTGATGGCAGCCAGTTTGGGTTGCATTTAGCTTCAGAATCTGCTGGTGCCAGAATTGGCCATGAGCTCATCTTGAAAAAGCCAGGAGCCCCTGTCGATCTTTAACTGATGACAGCTCTGCGATGCAGGACACAGGAACAGTCTCTCCTTGACACACACGTTGCCATTTCTCCACCCCTCTCTAAAAAGTTCTTCTTGGCCTTCTCTCGCCCAACACCCTCAACTTTCTAAGTAGGACTTAGATGCCGAAGGTGTCCACACCTCTTTCTTGAGCCTCAATATCTCCTGAGCTCCAGGGACTTGTCTCCAGCTGGCTCAGCATGCCTGAGACCTAACCCTTCTCTCTGCCCTCAGCCTGGATTCAAACCTGTTCCTCCTCCCACTCTGCTTTGTGTTTTAGCAAGAAGTGTCACCAACTCCAGCGGTGGCTAATGCCAAACAACTGGAGTACCCTCCCTGCCCCTTGACACCCACGTCCGCTTGATAACCACTGCCTGTCAATTCTACGCCTTGTTTCGATGGCCATGTCTAAAGTAATGATCAAATCATGCCTACCTGGAAGAGCTAATCTTGGCAAAGTTTGCATTAGGTTCGATTGCTATCTCCTTTAATCCTCACACACGCTCTGAGGTTAGCACTCTCCTTAACCTCACTTTACAAGCGAGAAGTCCGAGGCCCGGGGGGACACCTACTATTATGACCTGGGGAGTGAGGAGCTCAAAGCTAATCCAAGTGCCATCAGCACCTGCTCCCCAGAGATGTCAAACAGTCCTCCAACATGACAACCTTGAACCTGCCACCCTCAACCACCCAACACTTCCCACGATCAACCAGAACCACAATCAGAGCTCAAAATAGCAACGCTGCCTTTGTTATACTTTGTACCCATCCACAGAACACTTTCTTTTTGGCAGTAAAAGATTATTTATTATTTATTTTAATAAATCATTCAGGGGCTCTTAAAACTGTTATATCAACCCATACATCAATTTTATTAAGCAAATTTATACATACATTGTCATCATCATTTCCAGAACATTTTCTTTCTACTTGAGCCATGAGTATCAGCTCCTCCTGTTTTATTTTTTATTTTATTTTATCATTATTATTTTTTAGGCATCACTGCCCTGGTGGTGGGAGTAGGAGGCCCAGCCTTTGCTCCTGTGAGCGAGAATTGAACCTCCATCCCAGTGGGCCGCAGTCCCACGCACAACCACTATGCTACCGGGGCTCAGCCCAACTCCTCTTTTTCCTCCCTCCCTCTCTCCCCATCCTCTCACCTCCATGAGCCCTTAATAATTTATACATTGTTATTATTTTCATATTTTACACCATCTACTCCCTCCCGTCACACACATTTCTGTTAGTGGTCCCCCTTGGCAGGGGTATGTGCTGATCATTGCGATGGGTTCTCCCCTTTTCACCTTTCCACCCCACCTTCCCTCTACCCCCATGGTGTCACTGTTCTCATCACTGTTCCTGAGGGGTTTATCTGACCTGGATTCCACGTGTGTCCACGTGTGTCCAGAGTTCTTGTCTGAACCAGTGCACACGCTCTCATCGAGCCAGAACCGACTGGCAGGACTGGAGCCATGATGGTGCGTGGGGAGGAAGCCTCAAAGAATCAGAGGAATGTTGTTTGTTTCATCGGTGCCTTACTGTGCCCGGGTTGACACATCCCCTCCCTTCTGGGAGGAGATATCCCATTGTCTCCCATTGGGCTTCAGGTCTCCATTCTTACCACCCTTGTACGTATTGAAATGGTTGTTTGTTTGGGGCCTTCTGATGCCTGATCCCTGATCCCGTCGACACTTCATGATCACATAGGTTGGTGTGTTTCCTCCATGTGGGCTTTGTTCGCAGAACATTTTCACGAACGTTTGATTTTCACTCCATGCCCAAGTAGAAGCCCTGGTGGCACGCTGGGTTATATACCACAAGGATGGTAGTTCAAAACCACCAGCTGCTCCATGAGAAAGGGCGAGGCTTTCTATTTCCGTAAAGAGTGACACTGTCAAAATCCCATGGGGCGGCTTTGCTCTGACTCGTCAGCTCCCCGGTGGGTCAGAATCAGCTCCATGGCAGTGAGGTTTGGGGACATTCCTTGAAGGATGCGGGATGGCGCAGTGGTGAAGAGCACAGCTGGAAGCCCAAAGTTCAAGGGTTTCACGCTACCAGCTGCTCCAAGGGGGGAAGGTATGGCAGTCTGTTCTGGAAGAACTGGTGGCCTCGGAAGTCCCAGGAGGTCGTTCTGCTCTGGTTTGCCTGCCTTCAGATGGAAGGTGACATGCTCCAGCATCTGCAGTGACATTTATCCTTACCTCAGCTGTGAATACTTCAAATAAGAAAATGGAAAAGATTGCTTGATTAGAAGTAAAAAGAAGGAGAGCAGACTTCTAGGGAGGAAAGACAAGTAAAAAGCCCAGACCAACATAGCAAAGGATCATTGATTTGCTAAGAAAGCAGAGAGCAGAAATGCTGGACAGTGACTCGCAAGGACTGGGGAAACCAGAGCGATCAGATCACAGGAAGAAACAACTGGGGATTCCCTCCAAGACAATGCTCTCGGGCTACAAAGTCTCCCTGCAGTGCAGAACTAGCTGGTGATTACTAAGGCCCAGCAGCACAATGGCTCAGTGCTCAACGGCTGACAGAGGCAGTAGGTGGTTTAAACCCACCAGTGGCATCAAGGGAGGACACATCTGGTGATCTCCCCCCATAAAGATGACACACTAAGGAAACCTATGGGTCACTTTGACTCTGGCCTATAAGGTCACTGTCAATTGAAATAGTCTCCGTGGCACACAACAAAATATCCCTGAGAGGGGCAGTGGCTGATGTGCGCTGAGTATTGGAAGTGGACCGCCAGACTTGTCTTCAAAGTCCAACTCTAGTCTAGGAGCCCCACTGAAAACTAGCGTCACGATGGAGCAACATTCAAGCCTCCACTGACAGGGGGTGGAAAACAAAGAGCCTCACTGCTGGACCAGTCAGGAAGATCATGATCAATGGAAAAGGGATGGCCAGGGATTTCATACTGCTTTCCTCCATGAACAACACTTCACAGAGCATGGATGCAGCCGTCGAGACCTCAAACCACCCATGCCATTTGGTCAATTCTGCGGCACCATGTCACATGCAAAGATGTCACTTTGAGGATTGGTCTGTGCCTGACCCAAGCCCTGGCATTTTCCATCACCTCATATGTGTGTGAAATCCGGGCAGTGAATAAGGAAGGCCAAAGAAGAATGGATGCATTTGAACTGTGGTGTTGGAAAAGAACACCGATGAAGCCATGGACCGCCAGAAATACGAACTGTCTGGCTCAGAAGAGGTAAAGCCAGGATGGGGGGGGGGGGTGAGACTTCATCTCCTGTTCTCTGGGTCTGTCTTCAGGAGGGACGACTCCCTGGAGGACAGCGTGCTTCCTGAAGTAAAAAGGATCAGAAGAGAAAATTCAAGAAGAAGGCCCCGAAGGAGCTGGACTGCCTCAGTGGATGTGACACTTAGCTCCGGCATAGGACATTTATGTGGCTGGTGTGGAACGGGGGAGCGTTCCATTCTGCTGTCCACAAGGTCATTATGAGTCAGAAGTGACTGACAGCACCTCCCCACAGCAGCAGCTGATAGACCATTTGCGGGTTCGGCGGCAGAATTCTCATCTTCACGTGAAGGACATCATTGGGCTCCCAGGCAATGGCACTCAGGAGTGGTCGCCGCCCACTTCCCTGGTGTACTTCTATGAAAGTCTCAGCAGAGATTTCAGGCTAAAAGCAACTAGAAAGAAAAGTCTGGTGGTTTGTTTTCAAACAATCTGCCACTGAAAACTCCATGGATCATAGTCCTCTCATCTGCCATAGACCACAGGGGAGGTGCAAGACGGGGCAGCATTTTGTACCACGGTGCATTGAGTTGCCCCGAGTTCTGGACAGACCCAAGAGAGCCCACGGCAGTAACGCCTCCTCTTCCCAGCGGGGGTGCTTGTTCCAGGCTACCATCAAGTTGATGGTGACTCATAGCAGAGAGACAGTTAGGATGAGCCAAAAATATCCCGAGACTTGCCAGTGCTCGGAGGAATGTGAAACAGCAACCTCTCCCTCGTTCCAGAAACCAAACCAAAGACGACACCCCTTCTTGGCACAGCAGAGCAGGTTCTGACCCACGGCTGGGACACCTACAGGACTTCACCCCCTGGGCCGGCAGAGGGACCCAAGCAGTGCATGCCTGCAGGAGGCGTGCCCAGGAAACCTGAGGCACACCTGCACAGCGACAGGCAGTCGGGAGCCACAGAAACTGTGTGTCCAAGAGGCCCACTCTATCAGACACCTGAGTCTACAAGACAGTTGTCCAGTGAGGTGACAGGCCCAACTGGCTAAAAAGCAGGATCCTACCCTGGCTAAAAGCTCTTTAAACTCAGATCTCAGGTTGAAAGCCACAGGGAGTGGAAAAGACAGAATCCACATGACTGTCTCAACAACTTCAAACTTTGAGGGAAATACTAACTTATGCATACCCACATTGAAAACAAGTATAAATCTTTTTCCATGTGTGCTTCTGGTGTTGACGCTGATCGTTCTGAGGCCAAGGCTCAGAGAAGTTGTGGGATTTGTCTTATGAGATTGAGCACATAGGTAATAATTAAAAAAAAAAATCCCAGACAAAATCGAATGCCACTAAGGAGATTCTAACTGATAGGCTAAACGAGAAGTACTCAGTAGGGTTTCTGAGGGTGAACATTTAGTGACAGCAGATAGCCTCAGAATGACTGGTGGGTAAACAGTCTAGGGCAGTGGTTCTCAACCTTCCTCTGCTGCGACCCTTTCATACAGTTCCTCATGTTGTGGTGACACCCCCCCGCCCCCCACAACCATAAATTCCTTTTCTTTTTTTTTTAAAGCAGTCTTGTTGGTGTGTTCCTTTA
This sequence comes from Nesogale talazaci, assembly GCA_004026705.1. NCBI lineage: Eukaryota > Metazoa > Chordata > Mammalia > Afrosoricida > Tenrecidae > Nesogale > Nesogale talazaci. Next base: position 22,337 of record PVJH01007482.1, on the reverse strand, counting down.
TTTATTTATTTTGAGAAAAATTTTATTGGGGGCTCTTACAGCTATTATAACATTCAGTACATCATTTGTATCAAGCACATTTGCACACAAGTTGCCACATACATTTCGAAACGTTTTCCACTTGAGCCCTTGGTATAAGCTCCTCTTAAAAAAACTATCCCCTCCCCCCTTTTTTTAATGAATCATTTTATTGGGTGCTCACACACCTCCCCTCATGATCCACACATACATCAATTATATGCAGATCTCATTTGCACACTTTTTTCCATCATCACTCTCAAAATATCCTCCCTCCACTTAGGCCCCCAGTTCCAGCTCCCCATATTTCCCTTCCTTCCTACCCCCCATGAACCTTTAATAATTTACAAATTGTTATTTCATATCGTATACTGTCTAATGTATCCCTTCACTCACTTCCCTGTTGGCCATGCCCCAGAGAGGAGGTTATATGTAGATCTCTGAAATTAGTCCCCCCTTTCTACTCCACCACCCCTCCACCCTCCCAGTCTCACCACTCCCATCACTCATCCTGAGGGACTATCTATCCTAAGTTCCCCATGTTTTCGACTTCAATGTACATCCCCTGTTATAGTCAGGCTTGTCTGGTAGAACCAAAAGCATGATAGTGGGTGGGAGGAAGCATTTGAGAACTAGAGGAAAGATCCATATTTCATTGTTACTACACTGAACTTTAAATGGCTCATCTCCTCCCTGTAACCCCTCTGTAAGAGGATGTCCCTTCACCTATTTATGGGTTTTGGGTCACCAATCTGTACTCCCCCTTATTTATAATGATATAATTTTAGTTCTTTGATGCTTAACACCAAATCCCTTCAATACCTTGTGGTCACACAGGCTGGTGTGCTTCTTCCATGTGGGCTTTGTTGCTTCTGAGCTGAATGGCCACTTGTTTACTCAAGACTTTAAGATCCCAGACGCTATATCTCTTCATAGTCGGGCACCATCAGTTTTCTTCACCACATTTGCTTATGCACACATTTGTCATCAGTGATCATATCAGGAAAGCAAGCACGAAATGTTATGGTTTTTTAGTTCTTAAACCCTGATAACTGATCCCTTTGACAACTCACGGTCACACAGGCTGGTGTGTTTCATCCATGTGGGCTTTGTTGCTTCTGAGCTGGATGGCTGCTTGTTTACTCAAGCCTTTAAGACCCCAGACACTACATCTTTTGATAGCCGGGCACCATCAGCTTTCTTCACCACCATTGCTTATGAACACTTTTGACTTTGTTTGGATTGAGCCCTGGGGGTGTAAGTGGTTGAGTGCGGGACTACGACCCGCGGGCTTGGTGGTTCAAATCCAGTGGCAGCTCTCAGGAGCAGCACTGGGTAGCGCCGATGACCACCAGAGGCAGTGATGCCCCCCTCCCACCAAAATAATGAAAGTAAAGGCATAAATTCCCTTTAAGAAAAAAAAAGAAAAGACTTCGTTCAAGAGACTATTGCAATAGGTCTGAGGAGCTTGCTTAGAGAAAAGGAATTGATTGACCATAAGGTCAGCAGACATGTCAAGAGTTATTTTTTAAAGGGGGTGCTTTATTTATTTTTTAAGGTGCTTTTAAGCTTCTCTCTAAACCCCACTCACTCCCTGGAAGCTGATCCTGAAATATTCAGACAGAATAAAAGTGCCTCATAGGGTTTCCAAGATTTTTAATTTCACGGGCGCCAACTGCCACATCTTTCTCCCAGGAAATGGCAGGTGGATTTGAATCAACGGCTTTTCCAGTAGCAACAAGTGAGAAATCGCTGTGCCATCAGGGAATCTTCTTCTACAGAGATGGAGAATAAGCAAGGCTAGGGAGGGTGGGGTGTGGGGCGGTAGGCTGAAAAGATCTCAGACAGGCAAGATCACAGAAGGTTTTGCCTGAAGTCAGTCTGCAACCCTTGAAGGGGCTGTGTGTGGGTACTAAGTTCAGAGACTTGGTAAGAAATTTTAAGTGAAGCATTTTGTTCCAATGGATGAGTTCCAATGCATTTCAGAGAATCATTTATGGGGCAAAGAGTGAAATTTGGGGGCCTGAAGTTGGCCTGGTGGGAGAGGGGGTGACACGTTGGGTTGGTAAGCTCCAGATGAGCAGTTTGGAATCGCCAGCAGCTCTAAGGGAGAGAGATGAGACTTCTACTCTCGCAAAGACTTACAGTCTCAGAAACCCCAGGGGCAGCTCGACCCAGCCCTGCAGGTTCTATGAGTCAGACATGACTCGATGGCAGTGCGTTTTTGAGCTTCAGCATTTGACCTTGTCAGGGCTAAGCCAGGGGAGCACCACGGAATCTCACCTACATTATCTGGGGATGGGTAATTTCCTAACACAAAAGGGTGGGGATCATTCCCTCCCAACACACATGCACACACCTTTTAAGAAAACAATCATTTATTTATTTTGGTGAAAATATGAACAAAGCACACCCCACTTCAACAGATTCTGCATGAATAATCCAATGACGTCGGTTACATTTTTAAAAACTGTGCCGCCTTTCTTGACAGACTTTTACCAACTATTTCAGCAGCGTTAACACAGATCACTGCCCCACGAAGCTTCTGTAAGTTGATAACAATGAGCGTGAATTTTGGGGTTGTTTTTGTTAAGTTTCCAAACTACCCTTTAGAAAATTGCCATTGCCAGACATATGTACAAATGATGCAATTGATGTATAAATTGTTATAAGATCTGTAAACGCCCACAGTAAGATGATTTATTTGTTTTTAAAATTTGCTGTTGCCAGTTTGATATTGTATAAAATGGATCATTTTTTTGCTCAAACTATTTCTCTTTTTAAAAATCATTTGATTGCGAGCCCTTACAGAGAGTAAACAATTCCACAATTCAATTAGATCAAGCATAATTGTACCATTGCGGCCACCATCATTTTCAAAGCATTTTCTTTTTACCTGAACTCTTTGATACCAGCTGCCCTAAGCCCCCTCCTTCCCCTCACCACCCAGGAATTCCTATTTGTTACATTATATATTATTATGATTCCTATAGCTTACATCACCCAATGTATCTGTTCACCTACAATTCCGTTATTTGTTCCCCTCAAGTGGGGTTATATCGTCATCATTGCTATTGGTTGCCTCATCCCTCCTTTCTTCGTCCCTCAGGGAATCATTACTCCCATTACTATTTCTGAAGGATCTGTCTATTGAGTATAATGCTTCCTGCAGCTTCTCTTTTCTAATTAGAGCACACTATTATTGGGTTTAAAGATCACTTCAGGAGATCATTTCAGCCCACGATTTGAAGACTTCCTCAACTTAATAATTTTGAGGAGAGCAGGGGGAGATCATGAGGATGTAAATTTCTATTCTTTATTTCCACCACCACTATTTCCCTACAGAATCCTTGATCTAAACATGCAGCAATGCTAGCCAAGCCCCATTCAGTTCTTCTGGTCTTACGGCAAAGAGGGTAGTCGTTCACGGAGGCAACTGGACAGGCATTCCAACAGAGACGGTGGTTGCACCTTGAATGGCCACTCACAAGCATTTAGAACCCTGTATTATACAATGAACTTGGAGATGGAACTGAAGCACCAAAACCAATATTAGACTAATGGACTGGAATGTAGAAGGGAGATTTCCTAGCTGTTGCTGTTTTCCTGGAGTGTCAACCAATAAATCACGGCTATTGAGTCACTTTTTACTTATGGTGATTTGCATAGGGTTTCAGAGACTGTAAATCTTGTTAGAAAGAGACAACTTCCTATTTTCCCCATGGAGAAGCTTGTGGGTTTGAACTGCCAACCTTGCGATTCATGGCACCAGGCCTAACACAGAGCACTGCCAGGGCTCCTTTACAGGAATACAGGCCTCAGGTAAACTCAGCAGCATTCACACTCCTACTATCCCCCTCCAACCCCTTGTATGGAGGCAAACAAGTATCATGAAAAGTCCAGAGAGCTAGGAATTAAAAGATTGTAGTTCATGTCCTGCCTCCATCCCAAACTGTCTCTGTGATTTTTAAAAGCTTATTTGAAGGTTCTATCAGGGAAGAACAGCCACCTGTGTGCCCTTGCCTGAAGGGTGACCTTCCTTTACTGGGGAAAGTCATCCTTTCTACTCAGCATCCAGTTTCAGTAGGGATGTGTATGGAACAGCGAAGGAAGGGCACAAGTGTCCAGCCAGCCAGGTCAGTTAAGTCAACCCTGATGATCAATGGGCTGGTGGAGATTGTAGTCAGGTTGTCCTCCCATCCTGTGTCTGTGTCTTTGTCTATACCATTTCACCATATTGAAACTCAGGTCCCTCCTCAGGCTGATGAGAATACTAAAAATGACCTTCCAGGTATTTCGAGAATTGAAGGTCGAGGGGAAATCGCCTCAGCAGAGGTGGCTGGCACTTCATTAGCGGATGTTCAAGAGCTTTCGAACCTGAAGCTGAACCGCCATCCTCCAGAGATGAAGGCTGGGGACACAGTCTCTCCAACATCTCTCTCAGACCCTGATGGGCCTTTTCTTCAGCACCTTCTAAGGCCATGGCCAGGGTCTCCATTTCACCTCCTGAATTCAGCTCAGACAGTTTCAGTGAAGGTGTAGCTAGTAGATCTTGGCCCCCATCTATCTTACTGAGCCTTGTCTCTGACCTGTTCTTCTTTGGGTCAGTGACCCAAACCCAGTATCAGACCAACACTGAGTGGATGAATAAAAGAGGGATCTGTCTTGGCCATGACTCTCTTTATCAGAATATCCTTGAAAAACAGTAGCAAACACAGGTGCCAGGTATGTATTCCATAAGCTTCGATAGCAGTTGCCCAAATTCAATCCTAATTATTTCTGTTTGGCACACAATTGCTATTTCACTCTGGATTGATCTGAAATTAATGACTTCTGAGATGAACTGTACCCTTTCTTGTTCTGCGCTTACTGAGTGGTGTAAATACCAAGATAACGGAAGGCCATGTATAGTAAATCCTTGTGGAGAAAAATACACACACTCTGTTTTGCTTTTGTTTTCTATTCATGGATCCGCGCCCCCCCCCAGATATGTGTTATTTATGGTTCAGTATTCTTTAAGGGTAGGATGGATGACCCATCTGAATATTAATTTGTGTAAAGTTTCTTCTCTATATTTTGTCAGATACTTTTATGTATTTGTTTTTAGACAGTTTTATTGACATACAATTCATAGATCATACAACTCCATAGTTCAATCATACCAGGTAGTATGGCAGGGCTCAGACCAAATCCAGGAACACATATGGTAGACAACTAAAAAGGAAGAGGGGGTAGAAGGAAAAAAAGAAGAAATGGGTAGCAGGGAGACAGGGCACTAAGTGACTCAAGGTATTGTTTCTATCTCCATAGGGACCAGATTTCAACTTGGTGCACCAAGATTTGAATGCAACATACCAACACGAGGCAGGGAGCCAATAGAGAGGTCTGAGTTCTCAGCTCCAATCCCAACTATATGAACAGCCCCCCCCCCCAAAAAAAAAAAGAATTTACTTCAGAGGACAGCACTGAAGCTGCAGCTCAGGGAGAGGGATGTGTCTGATCGGAGCACACAGGAACAAATGAAGGGGGAGGAAGAGAGAGTGGAGCCCATCCTGGCCCACCAAGCCCTGAAGATGATATCCCTGCTCAGAGCAGCCAATGCACTGAAAGGAACATATGCTGGTCCCACTATGAGACACTACATTCCTCACCGACCCATATCCCCACACTGGAGACATAATATGGGAATTGTACCCAATCTGACCCCATCACACCCAGGCAAAACACTAAGGGCATGCAACAGAAGAACAAGGAGAGCAAAGCAAGGAAGTCCTGAGGGAGTACCAAAAATAGACTTTGGGGCCAGGGCTTGGAACATTCCTAAAGGTCAACAAACAGACCTTAAATTATTTATAGGCTTTTCTCTTTTTGTCATTTATTTTGTTGTTGTTGTTGTTTACTTTTCTTTTGTTGCTTTGTTTTGCTCTGCCTCATTTTGCTGCATATTATTATCTGTGAAGGTCTGTCTAGATAAGATAGGCAGGATAAACAATCTGGAGGAGAAAACAATAGGACTACACTTTCGGGGGGACATGGGAAAGGGGGAGGCGGGGGGAAGGAAGGGAACAAGGAAACAACAAGTGATCCAAAGTTGATGACGAGGAGGTTGTAGGAGGCCTGGTAGGACTTGACCAAGGGCAAAGTAACCAAAAATAATGACTGAAATCCAAATGAAGGCTGAGCATGATAGGGGACAAGAGGAAAGTAATAGGAAATAGAGGAACGAACTAGGAGGCAAAGGGCTTTTCCTGTAGAGATAAAGTGTTAAATTTTAACCTACCTTCCTGTGCAATAAGCCACTTTCCAATGCACTCTACACTATAGAAAAGCTATTCACATCCCTGGCCGATGGTCAAAGGGGATTCACCAGGGGCTTAATCAACATGTATTTCCCCTTCACTTAAAAAAATGAAAAAACTTTAAAATGAGTCAAAAGGGAAATCAAATAATTATAACATGTATTCATCTAGTAGGTGTGGCTCTGCCATTTTGAATGACTCTCATTGGGACATGTTTCCCTATCACCAACCCCCATTGTTTGTGTTAATAGTGTACAGACACTTAAGAGTTTAACATTTACAAGTCAACAATTCATATGTTGTGGTTCATAGCTGGTCTATACTGATATAATCTCTTTCTCTCAATAGTGTTTTTTAAAAGTTGGCTAGGTTAATGACACTATAACTTGAATTACCTTAAGTCTCAGGGAATGACATATAAATGTTTTCTAACATTAAGGGACACTGTTGCTAAAGTGAACCAGACACATATGCAAACTGTAGATATATAAATGTGTTTTCAGCTCTTCATTAACTTTAACCCCATTTTGAGTACAGTTAGGTCTTATGACATGACCCTGCTTCATGCTCCCCCTCATGAAGAGATCATTGAAGATATGGGTATGATAGAAAAATGTGGTGAAGCAATTAGATCGTGGCCATCTAGCAGAAAGAATATATCCTCTAGCAGCCAAAGCAGTGAAACATCAACCAAGTTCCCATGGAAGAAGCACACCACACTGTGTGATCCAATGATTGTAAATAATAAAATTCAAATCCAAAGGAGGGGATAGTATCAGAAGTTAAGTTGTGAATGCATGGTTTTCTCTATATTTTAAAGCACAGTTCACAATCAACAAGCCAAAACAAAGCCAGTAGCAGTGCAATTCATAATGAATCCGTGTGTCAGGTAGAAGTGTATTACATAGGGTCCCCAAGCTGTGACCTTTTAAAATAAAATTACAGCTCCCCTCACCCCCCGAGTTCTTGAGGTGGCTCTACTAATACTTTAAATTACAATAACAATGCCTTACAAATATTTTATAATTGATCAGCTTATAATGTCTTCCCATCTATCGTGTGTTTTTAGCCTCATAATCACCATCTGATATAAGCGAAGGTTATTAACTAGTTCGCAGATGAAAATACTGCGGCACAAAAAAGTTAAGAAATATACTCAAGTATACTAAAGTACACTTTAGTATACGGATGACATCCAGTGTGCCTTTTTGTCTTCCCAATACCATCTTCATCCAGGTGACCTTAAGACAAAATTTAAAAAACAAATAAGCCCACTGCCCTCGAGTCAATTCCAACTCATATAGTGACCCTATAGGATGTGGTAGAACTGCCCTTGTGAGTTTCCAAGGATCTGAATATTTATGGGAATGGAAAGTCTCACGCTTCCTTCAAGAAGCAGCTGGTGGTTTCAAACTGCTGGCCTTGCAGCTAGCAGCCCAATGTGTGATCCACCGTGCCGTCAGGGTTCCTTTTCCTTAAGATAATGAGTGCTAAACTTCTCAACAGCAAGTGGCCCTTCAAAATATCTCAAAGCCCAAAGAAAAACAAACAAACAAACAAACCCACTAGGGTGGAGTCTATGGCAACTCAAAAGGATACTCTAGGCTAGATAGAATTGCCTCATAATGTTTCCAAGTCTGTCAATCTTTCCCAATGCAGAAGCCGCAGCTTCCTCCTGATGGTCTCCAGGCAGGTTCAAACGGCCTCCTTTTCAATTAGCTCCCAAGTGCCTAACCACTGTGTCACCAGGGTTACAGTGACCAGAGACTCTCATAGCTCACAATTCAATTTCTGCCTGCTGCATACATTGGGCTGTATTCCCAAACTCCTAAGTCCCCGAACGCCCTACTTAATGGCTTTCACCTCTGCCTGCTCTCTGTGCTCCTTAGTCACCCTGCTTGCTCGTAACACCCTGTCATCACCTTTTAATCCTTGCTACCTCTCTGGGAGGGGTAAGTGCTTTGATCAATGAAAGAGGAAAGAGGCAAAAGCTGGCAAAGTGGAGACCAGAACCAACAGGCTCGTCGAGTTAGAACCAGCGCAAATCTGGTCCTTCCTGGCTGCACGAGAGCTCTCCCCAGTTTGGGTCAGCACACAGGGCCCAGGAGTCTTGGTGCTGGAATGGTTAAAACCCTCCAGGCTATGGATTTGAACCCATGCAGGGAGGGTCAGAACCCAGTCGATATGGATTGGGATGCATCCAGAGGCTCCAGGGAAGAAAGATTTGGAGATGTCAGGAAACCCGAATGGGGCAGTCTGACTGTCGCGTGGCTCGCCGCGGTGTCATGGCTCAGAGACCTGTGAGGGGGTCATGGATAGGGCTGCTATGAATCAAAAGCAGATCTGATCCCCTAAGGCCTGCATGCTGAGCTAGCTCCCTCGCTATCAGGGCTGATGCTCCCAGTCCCGTAAGTCAAGCTCGACTCATAACAAACCCACATGTAGCTGAGTGTAACCGTTTCATGGGGTTTGCTAATCTATAGTCTTTATGAAGCAAATCTTTCTTTGATAGAAATTCTGAGTGGGTTTCAACCTCCAACTTTTAGAGCAGCCGTCAAGAGAAATGCCTTGCACCAAGGAGGGACTCTCAGTAGCTCTCTAAACCAAACTGCCTGCCATCAAGTTGATTCTGACGAGGGTGTGGTATGGGCGATGTTGCACCCCGGCTCTTATGGTTTCAGGAACAAACTGTGTTCTCAGACTGAGGAATGAAGAGGGCTTCCATAACAAATCCTAACAGACCTACGGGAAACCAGTGTTGATTTCCAAGGTGGGCACAGTGTTGTGAGATGCCATCAAGTCGTCTGTTCTGACTCACCGTGGCCCTGGGTGCCACAGAAGGAAGTGCTGCCCTGGTCGTCCACCATCCTCATGGCTGTTCTTATCCCAACCCCTCTCATCTAGAGCCTGCATTTTTTTCTGCCCCTCTACTTTACCAAGCATAATGGCCTTCTCCGAGGACTAGTCTCTCCTAAGAGCATGTCCAAAGGACTCTAGAAAGAGTGACACCAAATGATCAGACCGACTGCCATCAAGCCGATTCCAGCTCATCGTGGCCCTAGACACCAGAGCAGCGCTGCTCCCTCCTCTCCGCTGCAGCAGCTAGCCTCACCTCTCTCCCCCAGAGCGGCTGGTGGCCTGGGAGCCCCAACGACTGACCTCGAGGGGAGCAGCCCAACGTGGAAACCACTCTGGCACCGGGGCTCCTCAGGCTGAGGGAGGTACACGAAATACAGGTTGCAGGTCCCTGACGCTCCAACCAAAGACGATTTGCGTCAAGCTAAGCTTCGAGTCAGGCTACGATGTTTGAGAGCGATCTCATCTATGTGGAGTAATCTGGAAATCTATTCTGGAGGTATTTGCATTTGGGATCTGGATGGTTTTTTCCATGGAGTGCGTAAGTAGGGTTGCATTTAAGTCAGGGAGATGGGTTTGCAGAAGGGGAAGAAGGCACTGTGAGTTGGCATTTGGTGGGGAAATGGTCGATCCAAACCTCATATCAGAGACTACGAACATGATACGGGCATGGTGAGAGCGAGTCTGTTCCCACACCATTCAAGCCTCACCTTCAGCCTCTGGTGGAGTAGTGGGCTGCTCACCCCACAGTCAGCAGTCAGAAACCATCAGTCAAAGGCTTTCTATGCCCATAAAGAGTTACAGTCTTGAAAACCTACAGGGGCAGCCCTACTCCATTGTATAGGGTCCCCCTGAGTTGAAATCGACTCTATGGCAGTGAATTTGAGTGTTGGCCTGACCAGGACTCTCCTGAGCAGAGACCTAGGTGAAGTAGCTCTCCATGCACACACACACACACACACACACACACACACACACACAGCCACTCCCGTCAGCACTCTCCTCATTTTCCCAATGTGAAAGAGTCAGTTGGAACCTTCCAGTTTGCTTATCCCTGGAGCAATTCCTACATCGACGAAATTCAGACTCCCTTCCCGACGGCAAGCTTCTTGTTTTCCTGGGCGAGAATGTGAAGGATCCGAGTGGCCACATGTTCTCTGAGCTGCAGCAGAGCTCCCAGGAACAGAGGGGCTAATCCGGCCGGTCAAGTTTCAGGGATTAGGTCAAGCTGTCTAATAGACACTAAGTCACTGGAAACCTTGTCAACAGGGACGTTTCCTGCATCTGCCTACTCCTCCCTGGCATTTCTGGGTCTGAACTTAAAGACCTGGCCTTCCAGGATGCTCTGCTCAGGGGACAGGTGGGTGGGTTAGGACAAGAGGTGCCAGTTGGACCAGAGAACGGACAAGGAGGCCCAGGGCTGCCCCTCTTCATCTTTTCTCTAACATCCATGCCCTGTCAAGCCCATCATCAAGCTATACGAGCTATGAGCACAACAGGCTGCAGCACATTCTTTCATTACGTGAGCAGCTTCATACAACCGCTCTCTGGCCTGCAGACTCCCGCCCCCCCCCCCCCCCCCCCCCCCCCCCCCCCCCCCCCCCCCCCCCCCCCCACCGCCCCCCGGCTTCAGATTCATTTCTTCCCCAAGATGATCACGTTCTTCCATTTGTTACTTGGAGGAGACATGAACAGCCTCCCTTTAAGCACACACACTCCTCCATGGACATACTGCCAGACCCAGTTCCATAGCAACTCACAGGGCAGTGGTACTCTGTCCTATAAGGACGTGATGGGTCAGCATCAGCTCAAAGGCAGTGAGTTTGGTCTCTTCTCCTGGGTAGAAGTGAAGGTGGGGGATGAGAAAATTCCTTCCAGGGATGGATGTTATTGGTGTTAATGGGTCCTGGACTCCACCTGTCATGGCTCACGCTGTGTGAGTTACTACAATCACCTCTGACCCTCCTGCTCCTAAGGACTGGAGTCCTGACTCCACTTTTTCCTTGTCAGCCACTCCTCTGCCTCTCCACCCAACCCTCCCTCCATCCCGACTGGAATCTGCCTCTTCTGACTACAGACAGACTTCTCCACACACACGTCCACAATGCCACGTAGTCATTGCAGTAGTTCTGGCTCGGAGATGCCACACTCTGTAACCACTGTCCCTGCCACACCTCCTCTTCCCATGATTCCTTGTCGATCTGTTGCATGCTGGTGCATTTGCAGTAAGAGTCCCTGGGATAGCTTTCCCCATTTGAAGGGTTGGAGGGTCACTGAAAGAGCTAGGGACACCTACTATCCAACTGTAGCTGAGGTGCCCCTCTGGGGATTGGCTTCAAAGCTTGGAAAGCTTCCTGCTCCACAACATCAATGACTGGGAGTCTTCACCCACCAAGAACACGTTTCATGCAAGGTATACAGGAATAAAAGTCATTCCAAGGAGAACAAAGGGTAGATGTGGTTGTAGAACCACAGCCTGGGAGTCTGAGAGACCTGTAGAAGGCCCTGCGCCCTCCTTTCTTCAGCGAGGGTTATTGGCCACGTTGACGGCATCTCTGAAGATTTCCCAGCATCCTCGTCTATTAAAAGGGCTTCGTCCTACTCAGGATCATTATGTTGGGGAGCAAATGAAATCCTGGAAGTGAAACTGCTTTACGAACTGTAAATCGCTGCCAACAAACCCCCCCAAAACACAGCCACCAAGGAGTTTCTGACTTACACTGACGCTATACAGAATCCCAGACACTTTAAAGCTTTACAAGAGTGGAAAGAAAGCATCACCTTTCTCACACAGGTGATCATCACCCTCATCATTAACCTCATCAAGATAAGCCTTCCAGTACCAGCAGGCTTCAAACGGTGTGAGAGTTGGAGCTGCGGGCTGTTGCTATTCAACACTCTCTTCCTGAGGTCTCATCCCTGCTTCTGAAGTGAAAGAGGCGCTCTGTGAGATTAATGGCTAGTTGACTAACATAGGGGTGGCTCAGGAACATCTAAGGCCTCGGCTGCCCACCTCCAGCTGTAAAGTGCTATTGACACATAGGCTATAGGGAGGAGAGGAAACATTAACTTTAGTTTGTCTGAATTTAAAAATGAGTCACGATGTAAAGAGATAGTGCTCGAAATAAATGGTGCTGGTGGTTATAGCTGCACATCTTACAAGCAAACCAAAAAAAAAAAAATTAAATCTAGACAGAGCCTACATCTTTCACAAAAATTAACTCAAAATGGATCCTAGGCCAAACTGGAAAGCACAAACTATGCAATTTCTAAAAGTTAACATTGGAGAAAACACATGGGACCTGCAGTCTGGAAGTGAATTTTCTGACTACAACACCCAAAGCACCAGCATAGAGAACAGGGTGATACATTGGACTTAACTAAAATTTCAAAATTCCACTCTGCAAAGATCAGCTGAGAGGGAGGAAGGACAAGGTGCTGTTGTGTATTATTTAGAAAAATAGGTAAGTGAATTGTGTCCACATGATACAAATAACTCTTACAACTCAAGAACAAAAAAACCAACAACCCCATTTTAAAATGGGTAAATGATCTGAGCATCTATCAAAGAAGAGAGACTGATGATGAGAAAGCATTTGAAAAGATGCTCAACATCATGTTATTAAGACATGGCCAATTAAAATACGTTGTATTAACTACACCAATGTTGGCAGGGAAGCAACAAGAACTTTCCGTCATGATGTGTGGGGACACCAAATACAACTGCTTTGGAAGTCTCACAGTCCTAACCCTACAATCCAGCAACTGTATTCCTAGGTCTTTACTCCAAATAAGCTGAAAAGATGTATCTACATAGAAACCTGCCCTTCATTGTTTCAGAAACTTTATTCCTGATTGCCAAAGACTGGAAGCAATCATACTGTCCTTCAGTAGGTGAATGGACAAATACACTGTAAAGCATCCGTACAACGAGCACTAGTCAGCAATCAGATGAAACCAGAAAAAACACAACAGAACTTTACATGTGTTTTGCTAAGTTAAAGAAGCTAATATGGCCTCTCGAGCCTTGAGGAAGATCTCCTCACTCAGAACAGCCAATGCACAGAGAGGACCAGATGACCAGCTTCACTATGAGACAAGACATCCCTTGCTGCCCTGAGGTCCTATGGAGACACAGCATCAGGACAGCAGACGGTTTCACCCTAAACACTAAGGGCATGCAGCAGAGCTGAAGGAGAAGCAGAGCATGGAGGTTTTGAGGGAGTGCCAAGGTTAGACTTGGGGACGAGGACATGCAACCCCCATCAGACTTGAGTGGAGGTCACTCCTAGAGGGCAACAAACAGACCTTGAACCATTTACAGTTTTTCTTTTTTTTATTATTTTTATTTATATATACTTTCTGGATACTTTTTTTCTTATTGTAGTCATTGCTTTGCTTTCCTTTGTCACTGTGTCTTGCTATGTCTTGTGTTTTGGTACATATTATTATCTCTGTAGGTTTATCTAGATAAGATAGGCTGAATGATAAATCCGGAGGGGAAAACCACAGGTCTGATGGTTCTGGGGGAAGATGGGAGAGGAAGAGGTGGGGGAAAGGAGGTAGTATTGACCAACCCAGGGAGAAGAGAATGACAAATGATCCAAAATCAGTGGCAAGGAGGGTATAAGAAGCTTTGTAGGGATTGATCACGGGGAGGGTAACTGAGAGAAATTACTGAAACTCAAATGAAGGCTGAGCATGATAGTGGGACAAGAGGGAAGAAAAAGCTAATAGAGTGAAGAACTAGGAGGCAAAGGGCATTTATAGAGGTATACATTCAGGCATGTACATAGATAAATATATTTATATATTATGATCGGGAAATAGATCTATGTGTATATATTTATAAATTTAGTATTAAGGTTGCAGATGGACATTCGGCTGCCACTCAAGTACTCCTTAATGCAAGAACACTTGTTCTATTAAGTTGACATGCCCTGGTGTTCACCTCCCCGACATGAGCACTGAAGACAAAAGTGTGCATATGCAATGGTGGTGAAGAAAACTGATGGTACCTGGCTATCGAAAGATATAGTGTCTGGGATCTTAAAGACTTGAAGGTAAACAAGCAGCCATCTAGCTCAGAAGCAACAAAACTCACATGGAAGAAGCACACTAGCCTGTGTGAGCATGAGGTATCAAAGAGATCAGGTATGGGGCATCTAAGAACTAAATTTTTTAATATTGTATGTTTGTTTTTGTTTTTTTGGGCATCACTGCTCTCCGGCGGTGGGAGTAGGAGGCCCAGCCCCACTGCTGGAATTGAACCTCCGTCCCAGTGGCCCGCAGTCCGGCGCACAACCACTACACCACCGGGGCTCAGCCCCGTTTTTGTTTGTTTGTTTTTGTTTTTGATTTTGATTTTTTTGAAATTTTTTAATATGGTAGATGAAGGTGAGTACAGGTTTGGGTCCCAAAGTCCATCTGTATGTAACAGATTTCCCCTTACAGAGGGGTCACAGGGAGGAGATGAACCTGTTGGGTGCACTGTAGCAATGATGAAGAATACAGCTTTCCTCTAGTTCTTCAATGCTTCCTCCTCCTCACTATCATGATTCCAAGTCTATCTTACAAATCCACCTGGACCAGAGGATGTACATTGGTACAGATAGGAGCTGGAAGCGGGACAGATGATCCCTTTAGGACCAGTGGTGAGAGTGGCGATACCAGGGGGGTGGAGGAAGGTGGGGTAGAAAGGGGGAACCTATTATAAGGATTAACATATAACCTCTTCCCTGGGGTATGGACAATGGGGAAGTGGGTGAAGGGAGACATTGGACAGTATAAGATATGACAAAGTAATAATAATTTATAAATTATCAAGCATTTTTGAGGGAAGGGGGAATCAAGGAGGGAGGGACAAAGAATGAGGAGCCAATGCCAAGGGCTTAAATAGAAAGCAAATATAATGAGAATGATAAGGGCAACACAATGGACTTATGTGTGGATTGCGATAAGAGTTGTATGAGCTCCCACTAAAAGGATTTTTTTTTAAAGAAGCTTGTCTCGAAAATCTACATGCTATATAATTCTAACTATACCACATCGGGCAAAATATAAGACAACACTAAAGACATTGTAAAAATTTCAGTGGCTGCCAACATACCCTGAAGAGGACTCTCCTGAGGCAGTGAAATAACTCTGTATGATGCTGTAATGATGGACATAGGACAGTATACATTTGTCAAAATCCACCAAGACTGGAAAACACAAGTTGTCCATCTGAATATGAATGACATGCTTTCATTAACATGCAAGAGAAGGATGAGGCGTTCTACTCCCAGGAGAAGTTACCATCTTGGAAACCTGCAAGGGCAGCTCTAACCTGTCCTACAGGGTTGCTGAGAGTGAGAACGGAGCCCACGAGAGCAAGATTTTGAAGTTAAAAGGAGGATAAATTTTTAAAGGTGCTCCTGGGGTTCCAGATCATAGATATACAACAAAATTATACACAGACAAGTTCTTTCAATTATACACTTGTCTTCTTTTCATGAGGATGTCTTCCCCCAAAAAAGTCTATCAAAACTGGCTTCTGAGGAGATCAGCTGGACTGGTGACTCTCAAAGCAGAGAGGCCAGCTCAGAGGGTCATCGTGGCTGGCTTTGTGTTGTTGGCTTTTCCTTCGGGGGAGGGGGGATTGGATTTCAAGGAGCAATCTTGGAAGTTTTTTGAAGGCCATGGAATGATCACAGGACTTACTAGAAAGAGATTATAAGAAAACTGAAAAGTACATTGGTGATTAAAAAAAAATAGTTCAGGAAAGTTGCACCCAATAGTTTCTCCCATCAGACCCTGTGCCTGTTTCTTCCTCAAGGGGAGTGAGGGCTGCCCTACAAACCTTACGCATCTCTCCTACAGCCCTGTTCTTCCCCTTTAGATGTATTCTGTTCCCCAAACTCAAAGAACATTTAAATGACACGAGTTGAGCTCCTTGAGGGATGCCCACACTGCCATTTAGACCTGATAAACCGGGGGTTAGAGAGATGAAAACATCGCCCTCCGAACTGCATAGGCCTAGATGGAAAAGATGAGTTGAAAGAAACTAGGCTCACATTTTCTTATATGTCTGTTTAATAAAACGCTCTGTGGGTCCACAGAAATCCTTTTTAGTTTATGGCAGCATTTTACTTTGACTTCCATGTCTCCCAACATCCTTCTCTATCCTCCTGTTGCTCCTCATTCTAATGTAACAAGCTTGATTCACAGATTGTCACAAACAGACCCCGGGCATACAAGATGCTCGTAAAAGGAGAAACTGTGCAGGGATGGGAAGAGGATATTTGGAATGATACTTCCTGGAGGTCGAAAATTATTCTAAAATAGAAGATGTATTTTAAAATTGAAAAAGAAAAAAAAATGAGAAAGAAACCCATCTCATCAGAATTGAAATATATGTGTGTGTGTGTGTGTGTGTGATATAAATTGGGTATGAACAGCAATTCCAAAACCCAAATCCCCAAAATGACCTACGTATGAGCTGCCTCACCAGAATGCCATGTGTAGCTTCCCCCAGTCCTCGGCGGACTCTCAGATATTTGTATAGAAAAGGATCAAGAATCTCATGAATTTGTAGTCATGCCAAGATGAGGAAGGTGGACCCGGAAGCCGTGCTGAGTCCCTCCTGCTGGGAAGGAATGTCCCAGGCCCGTGGAGAGAGGGCTCTGTGTGTTTCAGGCAGCGCCTCTAATTAGCCCCAAGCAGCCCCAAGTCAGCAGGTGAAACAGAGTAGAAAGGGGGTGGGGCTGGGCTGGGCTAAGCCACAGATGAATCAAGCCACCTCGTGGGGCAGGAACGCCCAGTCTCAAACGCTAGCCACACTGAAAACCCCTATAAAAGATTCCCGGCTGGTGACCAACTCCACACACCTAACGTGCCATTTGCCTCCTGCTGCCCGGACCTTGGGTAAGTCTTCCTCTTGAGGAACACCCCTCCCCCTTTGTTTTGCTCAGTCTCCTGAAGCCCCAGGTTCATAAAACAGGGGCTATTGGTTTGGGGGTCCGTAGGTCGGTCAGTCCTCATTGAGCTTCAGGAGAGCATGCTGGGGAACCAGGCCTTCCTGAAACCGCGAGTCTCCCTCCTAGCCTGCAGCAGGCCTGGCAGCTACTCCTCTCACTAAGGGTCTGTAGGTGGCAGCAACAGAACTGCCCTCTGTTTTCCTGCATCAGTGAAGGCCTCTTGCTTTCCAGGTTCTAGAAGCCCTTTTACTGTGTTCCAAGAGTGGTGGGATCAGAACCAGGTTGCCTCTGCCAACCCAGAGGATAAAGTTGAACCACCCTGTGCTGTTTGGGCAATCTGAGTTTGTAGATTAAGTCCACGGAATCTGAAGTGTGGCCAGAAGGCCCTCTTACTGTTTTCAGTGTCTATACATCAATGGGGCATCCTTGGGTGACACAAGCGATGAACATGCTTCACTGCTGCTAACAGAGACATTGAAAGTTTGAGCCATCCAGAAGCACATCAGAAGACAGGTGGGGCAATCTACTGCTGAAAGATCCACCATTGGAAAATAAAACCCTAGGACTGTTGTACTCTGACACCTGGGGCTGACAAGAGGAGGGATTGACTGTGGCCACTGGTTTATAGATGAACCGTTAAATTCTTATCACATTGTTGGGTGAGGGGAGCGGGAGGAGGCAGGTTCTTGTTTCTGTCAAGATGCAACATTCTGAACTTGTGCTTTGATGGGCACAGGACGTCAAAGCCAGCCTGAGACTTTTGACCTTGAGGTAGAAAGGAGACCCTTTGGGAACACACACACACACACACCTTTGGGTCTGTGAACTTCTGCATCCTTCTGACTGACTGACTGACCTCCTTCCTCCCATAACTCCCCAGCTTCTCCAAATATGTCTTCATCCTCCCAAGGAATTCGTCTTTAAATCTCCAGGTCTCCTCCTGGTGCACAGCTGCTACAGACTTCTGTCTGCCCCACTCCCAAACCTCTTCATCTCGGAAGCGATTTCCCCTTCTGGCATCTCCTCTATGGCTGCCAACACATCTCCAAGCTCTCGTTGCCTCTTGCCCACCAGAGAAATGCAGACCCAAACTCCTCCAGCCGCCTTCAGATCCCTGGCTAATGAGAAAGATGATCTCTCTCTCTCTCTCTCCCATGGGGCATCATTACTGTAGGTCACCAGCACCCTAGGCTTGATGGGCCTACAGAGGGGTCCACAAGCCTGTTGGGCCCAGTGCAGAAGATAGGTGTCCCATTCAGAGAAAAATCAATTATCATAAATAGAAAGCCTCCCACCCAGAGAAGGCACACTCTCTCCTCAGCATTCTGAACAGGTGGCAACCCAACCCCTTTCAGACCACTTGCCCAAAAGAAAGTCGGAAAGGACAAAGTTGAGCCCTTGAAGTTCCTGCTTGATTGTCACTTGGGTGAGGGGTTGACTCCCATGAGCATCAACTGCCGACTGGTCTACCCAACAGTGACCCTCTCTGTCTTGCGATAAGCAGAGACAGCTAGGCGTTCAGGCACAGGAGAAACGGATTCTAGGATTTCTTGGTCCCTTACAACCTTTATGGCCTTGGGCAAGTTACCTCATTTCCCTGAATCTATTTCTTCTCCAATTAAAAAGTGGAAGGAATGAGACTGACGAGTGATGACGTGCACGAGAAAGTGCTTTGTAAGCCGTGAGTGAACATAGTGCTCCCAAATCGTACGGGTGAATGTGTGGGAAATAGCACAATAATGACATATAATAGCACTTCCTCTGAGTCAGGCTCCCTGTCAAGTGTTTTGGAGTCATTATCTCTTTTAGTCCTCACCATAACCCTGTGAAGCAAGCACTAGTCTTACCTTTGGTGCCCTGCTGGTACAGTGGCTATGCATTGGGCTGCTAACCACAAGGTAAGTAGTTTGAAACCACCAGCCGCTCTATGGGACAAAAACAGGACGTTCGACTCTCATAAAGCGTTAGAGTCACAGAAACACACAGGGCTAGCTGTCCTTTGGCTATAGGTTCTTTGTGAGCGGCATCCACTTGATGGCAGTGAGTTTGTTTTTTTTTTTTTTTTGGTTTTTAGTATTACCTTTAGAGTCCCAGGGAGGTATACATGGTTTTGCCCTTGGCTGCCAAACCAATAGATTGGTGGTTTTAATCCACAGAGAGGTGCCTTGGAAGAAAGGCCTGGCTCTCTGCTTCCAAAAGTCACAGTCATTGAAAATGCAATCGCGTGCATTTTTGCTTCGAGATCTATGCTGCCCTTAAGAGTCGGGATTGACTTTGGCTTCCTGCCACAATGAGTAAACTGAGGCTTAGAGAGGCGAAGCAACTGGTCTAAGCTCACAGGAGAGGTCAGGGGTGGGGCCAACCTTGTTCTCCTCTAGCATCTGTGAGTCTCCTTCCCCTTCATAAAATGCATTCCCACGGAAACAGGCAGAGAGAGGCTAGGTCAGGAAAGCTCCCCAGGATACAGTGGAGGCTCATGTGGGGTCCCCTGTGGGGCACTTGTCATTTCTCCCCAGCCTGACATCCAAGATGCCTCAGCTGCTGTGGAACATTAATGGGATCATCGAGACCTTCCATCGCTATGCCAAGACCGAGGGTGACTGCAAGTCACTGACCCGCGGGGAGATGAAGCGGATCTTGGAGAAGGAGTTTGCAGACGTCATTGTGGTAGGAGGTGTGGGGAGGGCAGTGGGGCAGGCCCTAGAGAGAGGATCTGCTTGCCTGCAGACACTTTGCTCTGGGAACATGGGGCAGGAGCCGCTGGACCCAGGTCTGACTGTCAGCCTAGGAAGAGATGGCCCAGGGGCCAAACACTGGCTCACAGGGCTGGGTCGGCTGGGACCCTAAAGAAGATGCATCATTTACTTTAATTAATTCCGATTCGTTCTAATTTAATGAATTCTAAGACAGGTACAGAGGCCCCCAAGGGACAGCTTAGACAGCAGCAGAGCCTTTGAATGGTCTGGAAATAAAAATGGTAGCCGTTGTCTGCTGCTTGCCAGAGACAGCAAACAACCCCACGTCTGTACTCGTTACGCCCTGGGCTTTGATCCACAAGGTCCGCCGAGTGGAAGCCCCAGCCACTCCACGGGCGCTCGATGGGGCTTTCTGCTCCTGCCGTTGGTGACGGCGTCTCAGTCTCGGGAACTCACGGGGCAGTGCCACCCTGTCCCCGAGGGTCCCTGTGAGTCGGAGCCACCGACGCCGTGGCAGTGAGTTGGGTCTCTGGGGACAAGCCCGCATTCGCTGCGTGGCTCTGCGCCTCGGGCCGGCTGTGCCCATGGAAGCCGCTCCCAAACATCAGCTGATGGATCACACGAGCAATTGTTGGGGAGAACAGGTGGCTCCAGCACCCGCCCCACAAGGCCCTGGAGGTGCTGCCCTGTCTCTTCCTGTCATGGGTTCCTGGAGCCCAGGGGGCGTGGACCGCTGGGTGCTGACTCTGCGTGCTCCCGCCAACCCTGCACCCCGGACCGGCATGTGACAGAAGACAGTCAACATTCCCGGCCTCACCCACCGGGCCACACCGCCTCAGCCGTCTCTGCGTCGGGCTTGCTAGAGAAAACACTGCCTCTGTCCCCCAGGCAAGAGGGCCATGGAGAGCAAAGGGGAACCAGGCTCCCCCAAATGCATAGTTGAGTGACGAACGCAGTGACATTCTCATTCTTCAGCCAGGTTGGGTCCTGGGAGCCCAGACAAAGATGGAGAATACACAATCAAAGGGTTTGAGCATAAGCTGCCCGTCACACACCTGCTCCTTGGAAGGCTAGTGAGTTCAAATTCTCGCAGAGAAGACAGACCTGGCCCCCTGCTTATGAAAGGTCACAACCTGGAAATTGCTGCAGGGCGATTCTCCTCTGCACACCAGGCATCGCCATGGGTCAGAACTCTCCCCTCCTCCCCCACCCCCTATGAGAACAGAGGAAAAGAGAGACAGGTCTAACCAAGTGGGGGGGGGGGCAGGTAGGTGGGGGAGACGGGAACCTCACTCACACTGCCTGTCATGACATAGCGGTTTATGTACGAGTGTGATAGGACTGGCCAGGGCTCTGAGAGGATGCCTGCAGTGGTGTGGGAGGAACACTGACCCAGCCTCATCTTCTCCACAGAAACCCCACGATCCGAGCACTGTTGATGAAGTCATCCGCCTGCTGGATGAAGATGAAAGCGGGACTGTGGAATTCCAAGAATTCCTGGTGCTGACGTTCAAGGTGGCCCAGGCCTGTTTCAAGGCCCTGATCGAGAGTCCCGAAGGAGCCTGTGGACCTCAAGGGTCTGGACACCCGCACACAGAAGCCTCACGAGAGCTGAGGAAGGGACAGAGACGTCCCACGGAAGCAGGCGGGGCTGGAGGGAGTGTTGGGCAGAGTCAGCAGGTGTCCAGGGAGCTGGGCAGCAGCTCCACTCAAGCTGGTCACCGTGGCTGGCAGACTGAATCAGAGAGACCAGAGAACCCAAGGCAGCAGGAACAAGAGGCAGGGCCTGCCAGTCAGACTCAGACACAAGAGGACAGGCGTCATCAGACCGGAGAGGGGAGATCAGGCAGAAAGCCTCAGACCAGGGATCAGGATGGAGCCCACCACAGCAGACAGACTGTGACTGGCACCACCCAAACCTCAGGCCAGGGCAGGGGCCATCAGAGAGGGAACACCAGCAGCCAGTCTCATGAGTCCACTTCTGGCCAGACCAGAGACACGCAGCATCAGGACAGGGACCAGAGCAGCCAAAGAGTGACAGGGGGACACCACCAGACCCAGACAGGGTCACAAAGTCACACCACAGAGCAAGACCAGGGCCATCAGAGAGGGAACACCAGCACCCAGCATCAGGACAGGGACCAGAGCAGCCAAAGAGTGACAGGGGGACATCATCAGACCCAGACAGGGTCACAAAGTCACACCACAGAACGAGACCAGGGCCATCAGAGAGGGAACACCAGCACCCAGTCCCACGAGTCCACTTCTGGCCAGACCAGAGTCACCCAGCATCAGGACAGGGATCAGAGCAGCCAAAGAGTGACAGGAGGACACCACCAGACCCAGACAGGGTCACAAAGTCACACCACAGAGCAAGACCAGGGCCATCAGAGAGGGAACACCAGCACCCAGCATCAGGACAGGGACCAGAGCAGCCAAGGAGTGACAGGGGGACATCATCAGACCCAGACAGGGTCACAAAGTCACACCACAGAACGAGACCAGGGCCA